>CM023486.1:57978912-58087747 GCA_013339685.2 Hyalomma asiaticum
GCATTCCTCTACTTATTGCGCGCCTTCCTGAATAAAAATACGGTCTCTCAAAATTTGCCCAAAATGCCAAAAAAGGTAAGACTATAGTATTGGGTTTTTTGTGAAATTTTGACTCGATCAGAAGTCGCACAAAATGCGTTTTCCCGCATCGTAGAGCATTCCTCTACTTATTGCGCGCCTTCCTGAATAAAAATACGGTCTCTCAAAATCTTGCCCAAAATGCCAAAAAGGTAAGACTATAGTATTGGGTTTTTTGTGAAATTTTGACTCGATCAGAAGTCGCACAAAATGCGTTTTCCCGCATCGTAGAGCATTCCTCTACTTATTGCGCGCCTTCCTGAATAAAAATACGGTCTCTCAAAATTTGCCCAAAATGCCAAAAAAGGTAAGACTATAGTATTGGGTTTTTGTGAAATTTTGACTCGATCAGAAGTCGCACAAAATGCGTTTTCCCGCATCGTAGAGCATTCCTCTACTTATTGCGCGCCTTCCTGAATAAAAATACGGTCTCTCAAAATTTGCCCAAAATGCCAAAAAAGGTAAGACTATAGTATTGGGTTTTTTGTGAAATTTTGACTCGATCAGAAGTCGCACAAAATGCGTTTTCCCGCATCGTAGAGCATTCCTCTACTTATTGCGCGCCTTCCTGAATAAAAATACGGTCTCTCAAAATTTTGCCCAAAATGCCAAAAAAGGTAAGACTATAGTATTGGGTTTTTGTGAAATTTTGACTCGATCAGAAGTCGCACAAAATGCGTTTCCCGCATCGTAGAGCATTCCTCTACTTATTGCGCGCCTTCCTGAATAAAAATACGGTCTCTCAAAATTTTGCCCAAAATGCCAAAAAAGGTAAGACTATAGTATTGGGTTTTTTGTGAAATTTTGACTCGATCAGAAGTCGCACAAAATGCGTTTTCCCGCATCGTAGAGCATTCCTCTACTTATTGCGCGCCTTCCTGAATAAAAATACGGTCTCTCAAAATTTTGCCCAAAATGCCAAAAAAGGTAAGACTATAGTCTTGGGTTTTTGTGAAATTTTGACTCGATCAGAAGTCGCACAAAATGCGTTTTCCCGCATCGTAGAGCATTCCTCTACTTATTGCGCGCCTTCCTGAATAAAAATACGGTCTCTCAAAATTTGCCCAAAATGCCAAAAAAGGTAAGACTATAGTCTTGGGTTTTTTGTGAAATTTTGACTCGATCAGAAGTCGCACAAAATGCGTTTTCCCGCATCGTAGAGCATTCCTCTACTTATTGCGCGCCTTCCTGAATAAAAATACGGTCTCTCAAAATCTTGCCCAAAATGCCAAAAAAGGTAAGACTATAGTATTGGGTTTTTGTGAAATTTTGACTCGATCAGAAGTCGCACAAAATGCGTTTTCCCGCATCGTAGAGCATTCCTCTACTTATTGCGCGCCTTCCTGAATAAAAATACGGTCTCTCAAAATTTGCCCAAAATGCCAAAAAAGGTAAGACTATAGTATTGGGTTTTTTGTGAAATTTTGACTCGATCAGAAGTCGCACAAAATGCGTTTTCCCGCATCGTAGAGCATTCCTCTACTTATTGCGCGCCTTCCTGAATAAAAATACGGTCTCTCAAAATTTGCCCAAAATGCCAAAAAAGGTAAGACTATAGTATTGGGTTTTTTGTGAAATTTTGACTCGATCAGAAGTCGCACAAAATGCGTTTTCCCGCATCGTAGAGCATTCCTCTACTTATTGCGCGCCTTCCTGAATAAAAATACGGTCTCTCAAAATTTGCCCAAAATGCCAAAAAAGGTAAGACTATAGTATTGGGTTTTTTGTGAAATTTTGACTCGATCAGAAGTCGCACAAAATGCGTTTTACCGCATCGTAGAGCATTCCTCTACTTATTGCGCGCCTTCCTGAATAAAAATACGGTCTCTCAAAATCTTGCCCAAAATGCCAAAAAAGGTAAGACTATAGTATTGGGTTTTTGTGAAATTTTGACTCGATCAGAAGTCGCACAAAATGCGTTTCCCGCATCGTAGAGCATTCCTCTACTTATTGCGCGCCTTCCTGAATAAAAATACGGTCTCTCAAAATTTTGCCCAAAATGCCAAAAAAGGTAAGACTATAGTATTGGGTTTTTTGTGAAATTTTGACTCGATCAGAAGTCGCACAAAATGCGTTTTCCCGCATCGTAGAGCATTCCTCTACTTATTGCGCGCCTTCCTGAATAAAAATACGGTCTCTCAAAATTTTGCCCAAAATGCCAAAAAAGGTAAGACTATAGTATTGGGTTTTTTGTGAAATTTTGACTCGATCAGAAGTCGCACAAAATGCGTTTTCCCGCATCGTAGAGCATTCCTCTACTTATTGCGCGCCTTCCTGAATAAAAATACGGTCTCTCAAAATTTGCCCAAAATGCCAAAAAAGGTAAGACTATAGTATTGGGTTTTTTGTGAAATTTTGACTCGATCAGAAGTCGCACAAAATGCGTTTTCCCGCATCGTAGAGCATTCCTCTACTTATTGCGCGCCTTCCTGAATAAAAATACGGTCTCTCAAAATCTTGCCCAAAATGCCAAAAAGGTAAGACTATAGTCTTGGGTTTTTTGTGAAATTTTGACTCGATCAGAAGTCGCACAAATGCGTTTTCCCGCATCGTAGAGCATTCCTCTACTTATTGCGCGCCTTCCTGAATAAAAATACGGTCTCTCAAAATTTGCCCAAAATGCCAAAAAAGGTAAGACTATAGTATTGGGTTTTTTGTGAAATTTTGACTCGATCAGAAGTCGCACAAAATGCGTTTTCCCGCATCGTAGAGCATTCCTCTACTTATTGCGCGCCTTCCTGAATAAAAATACGGTCTCTCAAAATTTTGCCCAAAATGCCAAAAAAGGTAAGACTATAGTATTGGGTTTTTTGTGAAATTTTGACTCGATCAGAAGTCGCACAAAATGCGTTTTCCCGCATCGTAGAGCATTCCTCTACTTATTGCGCGCCTTCCTGAATAAAAATACGGTCTCTCAAAATCTTGCCCAAAATGCCAAAAAAGGTAAGACTATAGTATTGGGTTTTTTGTGAAATTTTGACTCGATCAGAAGTCGCACAAAATGCGTTTTCCCGCATCGTAGAGCATTCCTCTACTTATTGCGCGCCTTCCTGAATAAAAATACGGTCTCTCAAAATCTTGCCCAAAATGCCAAAAAAGGTAAGACTATAGTATTGGGTTTTTTGTGAAATTTTGACTCGATCAGAAGTCGCACAAAATGCGTTTTCCCGCATCGTAGAGCATTCCTCTACTTATTGCGCGCCTTCCTGAATAAAAATACGGTCTCTCAAAATTTTGCCCAAAATGCCAAAAAAGGTAAGACTATAGTATTGGGTTTTTTGTGAAATTTTGACTCGATCAGAAGTCGCACAAAATGCGTTTTCCCGCATCGTAGAGCATTCCTCTACTTATTGCGCGCCTTCCTGAATAAAAATACGGTCTCTCAAATCTTGCCCAAAATGCCAAAAAAGGTAAGACTATAGTATTGGGTTTTTTGTGAAATTTTGACTCGATCAGAAGTCGCACAAAATGCGTTTTCCCGCATCGTAGAGCATTCCTCTACTTATTGCGTGCCTTCGTGAATAAAAATACGGTCTCTCAAAATTTTGCCCGAAATGCCAAAAAGGCTGGTTTTTTGTGAAATTTTGACTCGATCAGAAGGCGCACAAAATGCGTTTTACCGCATCGTAGAGCACAGTGGCGCACCGACGGGGGGGGGGGGGTGTTCGGGTTTGTAACTCCCCCCCCCCCCCCCCCCCCCCCCCCTCTGAGGCTGACCTAACCCCATCCCACTGCGTAACTGCTCCTATGTGTCCTAGAGGAATGTGGCGCTAATGTCTCTACAAAATGCCGAAAAAATAATCATCATCATTGATGTCACTATTATTTGGCATTTTATTTACTGTTTTTTACACACGCAACAACTGTGTAATGGCATGCCCGGCCCTTCGTGAAAAATTGAACCCCCCCCCCTGGTAGAGATCCTGGGTGCGCTACTGGAGCGTAGCGAAATATGTCCTGGCTCGCGCGCCTCAAGCCACGCGCGACGCACTTTTGCCGGGGCCGGTGGTGTTGGGCCGGCTGGGCTACCATGGAAGTATTCTAAAAACAACCTTCTACGAGTCAGGGGAACCAAGCTGTTCGCGCCGCCGAAACGGAAGCTCATCGTACTTCAAAGCGCGATCGAGTTTCTGTTAACAGTCGGTGACGCACTCTGTGGAAGTGCTTCGTCGGCGCAGCAAGCTATATTTGCTGGTAGAGATCGCAGATATCTAATTCTTTTGCTCAGCATATCGCATCATTAACACACGCGCGCACGGCTGCGCTCACATTTTGCATTATGACATTCGTCACGAATTTTTTTTTTATGACTGAAATTTAGGGACACGGGGAAAGAACAGCACAAACTGCATTCGTAGGCATTCCATGTAAGATCTTGGAGGACACAAATATCGATGGGACACTGACGTCTCTGCACTGAAGCAGCGCAGATCATGAACAGCGCGCTGAAAGGACGGCGCCTCCTGAAAAGCGAGGCTGGTGCAGCGGCAGTCGCGAAGTCGATCGGCACTGCGTGCGTGCCAGTCGTTGCCGTAAGATAAAGATGAAAGCCGTACGGAGAAAAACGAAGTAGTTGACGATGTCCCCGCGCGTCACTTCGAGTACACAGCGTTGGTGCCCGTCGGCGTCCGGCAGCTTCGTGTAGGGATCGACATCGTCGCACGTTCGCGCATTTGCTCAGGCTGATAACCTTTCCGCAAGGGACGGCGGCGACATTGCGCCTAGAAATTTAGAGAAAACGAACCAAAACGCGGTCGAATCAATGAATGTATGAACGGCGCTGCAGGGAACGAAACAAGAAGTGGTCCCTATGGTCCTCCAGCATGCCCGTCGCGCCGACAGCGGGGCAGTCGTGACGTCACGTGCAAGCTATGTATACTCTGCTTTGCTCTCGAACATCTTCAGAATAACTGATCAACTGCATCGCGTGAGCTGCAGCAATGACATTTGTCACTTACATGACAGCTGTGATCGTAATGTCAACGATCACAAAACTTGACAAATAAACACAAAAACTAAAATTCACACACTCAGTCTCAGTACTGCAATAAAAATGTTCACGCAACAGGATAGTTAACGCATAACATTTCAGAAAAACGAGATCACACACATGTTCACACACAGCAGTCCGTGTGAACATCTAGGCGCTCGCAAATCTTCTCTTCTTCGTGCAGCAGTTAAGATTACAGAGCATCGAAGGAAAGTGTACGCGATCGCATGTGCGCTATTTCACCGACACAGCTGGGCATGGCACGTCGGCGGAGCTAGCATACATCAAGGACCACTGTCAACAAAATGTGGTTTTACTAAAGCGAAGTTTTATTGAAAAGGGAATCAAGCGACAGTCGCGAGTAGCGGGAACAGAGCCCAGCGGGACAGAAGAAAAGTACACGCACCAAGCACGAAGGGGTACCAAAATAAGCCGGAATAACCCACGCGGTAAATGGAAAACCATACCTGTTTAATTAGAAAACAATGAATTACAGTACCTAGAAAGAGATATCCGCAACAGACTTCGTTCACGCACTGCGCACAGTTCGTTCGTTTAGCACACACTGCCCGTTGGTCTACTTCGTCGTCACAAACACATCGCTATTTTGCAGTTGTCTGCGTAGGACCACACTGCAGTGCCGACACAAACACGTACACAGGAATACAGCGTCCACACCTCGGTGTTTTCCGCACACGCGGAGTGGAGATACAAGCACATGGTCACTCGCAAACGCACGTACACTGCCGAGACTCCGGGAAACTACGTTCACGAGACATGCCAGCGCCACCCCGTACGACCCCCTCGAATGACCCCCTCTATACCCCTCCTTTTTCATTGTCCCGTGCAGCTGTGCGTCTGCTTACAAAAGAAAACACACAAAAAATGCGTTTAGCCTCGCTCCCATGTCACTCACTCGGAGCGAAATGCGCGCTTGGAAATGCTGGGCATCGCTATAGTGCCTAGAATATACTGGCTAGTGTGCTGAGCGCGCCGGTTGGCGTGGCAGCTGCGCTGATGCCTTCCCACAGTCACCGCGTGGCGGCGCTGCAACTCTCTAAGGTGAGGCAAGGTCCGGTTGCCTGAGAACCCGAAGTTACAGAGCAAAATTCAATAAAGAAGGGGATACATGTACGTGCTGTGGAAAAGCTAGGGAAACGACAGACCATATTTTGATTGAATATACAGATGTCCACCCAGGTGTAGCTGTGGACACTACCCTACAGGAGGCCATGGGTTTCAGGAGTAACAGGGGAAAGCTGAACATGCCGGCGATAGATATAAGTAAAAGGCGCTTAGAGCATTGGTGGCGCAAAAGTATGGAGCAAACAAAAGCGAAAGGTAGTTCGGGTAAGATTGTTTCATCACAGAGGAACGATAATAGATAAAATAAATAGACGAAGTAAAAATTAGTTGTGAAAATATGTGTGATTCGGGAAAAGAAATGGTTGTAAACGAAAAAGAAATAAAGCTAGAGCTTGGTGGCCTGGCCTACGCCCCGTTATAAAGGGGACGCTCCTAATATTCATCCATCCATCCATCGTGTATCGGTCGCCCGCGGCTCCGCTTTCAGCTGAGTAGGAGCGCGCGATTTCTGCTGCGAATTCAGTGTCTTTCGTTGCCTTTAGGACACTCGTGACAACACTACCGGACGGAGGGAAACTGAACGTTAAATTGCTGCCTGCAGAGAATCCTCAACTGGCATGGCACTACAATACTACGGTGCTTTTAACACGTACCTAGTACGTTACGTCGTCTGCTAGTTTTCTTTATTCGGCGCATAGCTATCCTACCGCAACAGAAATGCCAAATTGAATATCCTACGGCAGAAATGCGATTCACACATTTCAGTCGTGATCGTATTGAGTGTAAATTCAACATGCGCCGTGTAGTCAGGTCGTGTGGGTACAATAATTCTTAGTCGCGAACAGAAATCCGCCCCGGAGCGGGTCAACAGTAATCGCAAATGTCCATGCACATTGCCTAGAATAGGCACCATAGTCCATGTGGCGTCCATGTCCCACTCGGCAAGTCGCGAAGCGTCTGACGGCACGGCGAACATCGACACTTTGTCCGGGTTCGAACGATAGCCGCTCCGACAAAGCGGCACGAAGCACGTTTTCTCCCTGCCCTGATGCTTCGCCCGCTGCATCATAAGACTGCGCGGTTTAACACACAAGTATCGACACAGAAAACTATGCGAACAAGGTAGGAAAACACAGCGTGGACGTCACGATAACAGGAAAACACGAGGCACGGACAGCACGGATCACTGACGGAGCCGCAACGCCACGACTGAGTCAACTGACAAGTGACACGTCGACCACGTGACAACTGCGGCCGCGCCGGGCCGGCACTACCTGCACCACGTGACCCGCACCTTTGCTTCAGCGGCGCCGCCTGCCGGCCAACGTAGGAAGGCATCACCCACCCTGCCACGGCCTCCCATTGTGAACCCCCTCCGCTCAGCACACTAGCCAGTATATTCTAGGCACTATAGCATCGCTCTGCTGGGCGGCTGGATGTACACACATTTCCCAGAAGCACTTGCGCGCCCACGGGTGGCGCTGCGGTGCTTGAAAAAGCCTTGGCAGCAAAGGGAAAAAGGAACGCAGCAATAATGAAACACAGAGCGTTATGGGGACACAATAGGTACGAGGTGCTTAGGGGTCTGTGGAAAGGGGTAATGGTACCGGGGCTTACATTTGGGAACTCAGTGGTGTGCATGAGGCCAGAGATACAATCAGGAATGGATGTGAATCAAAGAACTGTGGGACGCCTCGCGTTGGGTGCTCACGGGAAAACGACAAACGAGGCTGTAAAGGGCGATATGGGATGGGCGAGTTTTGAGGCAAGGGAAGCGCAGAGCAAAATAAGGTTTGAAGAAAGGCTAAGGAATATGAAAGAGAGTAGGTGGGCAGTGAAGGTGTTCCGCTATTTATATAGAAAGAGCGTTGACACGCAGTGGAGAAAGAGAACTAGGAGGCTCACCAGTAAATATACGGCTGTAAGAGAACTGACAACAAAGAGCGTAAAGGGAAAAGTCAGAGAGGCGGAGAAGATTTTGGAGGGCAGCGATGGAAAAAAAGCCGACTCTGAATAACTACCGAGAGGGCAAAAACGAAATAAAGAGGGAGGCATTTTATGATAATTCAAGAGGAAGCGCTTTATTGTTTGAAGCGAGATCGGGCTGCCTTAGAACGCGTATTTATAAAGCGAAATTCAGTAAAGAAGAAGAAAAATGCACATGCTGTGAGGAAGATAGGGAAACGACGGAGCATGTTCTGATTGAATGCGGAAATATCCGCCCAGGTGTACGTTTGGGCACCACCCTACAGGAAGCCTTGGGTTTTAGGGCGAACAACGGGAAGCTGAACATAGCCGCGACTGAAATAAGTAAGAGACGGTTAGAATACTGGTGGCAGAAAACTAGAGAGAACGGACAAAAATAATTATAGAGAAAAATAAGGACCTTCTGCGATAAGGGGCAGGGAACTGGGCTATGAATTTCTGTTTTTTCTATAGTATGATCGATTTGATTGAAGTAAATTTAAAAGGCATGAGGAAAATTTAAAGAGAGAGAGAAAAAAAAGTGCTTAAATCTTCTTACGAGCCTGGTGGCGCACATGTCACCGCCCCGCTACAAAGGGGACGCTCATAGCATCCATCCATCCATCCAGGCCTATTCAGGTTGAATAAGTTCAGTTTGGCTTGGTTTGGCTTAGTTGGATTAGTCCTGTCTGAACTAGGCTTCAATTAATTACTCCTAATTAGGCTCCTTTGAATTATACTTAGTCTTACCTAACTAGTCCTAGGAATCTTAATTAGGCTCCATTGAATGAGACAGCCTTACATAACTAGTCCTAAGGAGCTTCGTCTTTACTACTGCGTGGTAGTGTTTTGCTAGCATTACATAGCTTAGCGGAGTTTTCGGCAGATTTCCCAGTTTCACCAATAGCTTAAACAGCTTCACTGTTAAAATTGAAGTAGTGTATTTACGCATTAAATTAATCCATCCATCTTACCGCGTGTCAACGCACCTTATTCCACATTAGCCTGTCGGCAAGGGTCCGAGTTGTGAAGGTCGTCCTTTCGAGTCATAGTAGTCACGTTCGAGCCCGACAGCATGATTATCCCGTCTGCAATCACTAATCAACAATTAACTAGGGGTTATACAGGACAAGGTGGAACAGAGTTGATAGATGCGCTGTTTGTCCTGACGCCGCGTTATGCACAATATCGACGACAAGCAGCGCACTGACAAAGTAAACGCTCACACCTGCGAGCCTAAACGTGCGTGACGAACGAAAACAAAGCTTCGGAGGATCGAAAAAAAAAAGAATATGGTGATCGCGAGAGCACGCGACCGAGCCCAGGCGCGAAGCGAGCAGGCGGCCACAAGCGCGCTGCGAAGAAACAAACAGCCCCCGGTAGTCACGCGCTTTTCGTCAGATACTCTGATACGTCGCTGAAGTCTGGTGACGTAACGCGGTGGGCGGGGCACCTCCTTCGACACCGCCCTAAGGAGCTCTGTACCCTCTATTCCGCAGAGTTGAGACAGGACTGGAAAGGGAAGTTTTCCGGTCGCAATATCTTCGCTCCTAACAAACCGTTTTGAAAAATTCTTTCGGCTGTGAATTTCTGAGAGGCATTCAATACGCGCCCAACCGTTTTCAAAATGAAGCCCGAGCGGTGGTTCAGGACCCCTTTAAGGAGCGTCCAGCTCGAACTCTGCGAGGTATAAAACGGCGTGCGTCGCCGAGCCGTGGTGCTCTTTCTCTTGTGACCCGCCGAAAGACAGCTGCGCCTGTCGTCGCTATCACCGCCGAATCAGGACAAGGTCTCCAATAAGGTGGCTGCCCCAAGACGCTCTCTACGTCTGGCTCTTCTAGTCACAATACTGCGTGACAATATCATATCAGGCAAACAGCAAACATTAGATAATGTGCTGTTTGCTACTTCACCGACCATAAGGCGATGCTTGTTGCGGTTGGCCAGAAGATGTCTCCAGAAGAACAAATCGAACAGCTGCCAGATAGTTAACGCAAGAAGGGCGACAGAATGTGACCATTTACGAATGAGTGTCACGCCTACGCGCAGTTCATAATACAGGACCATGTGACTACATCACTGTACATTATTTTCACGAAGTTGATATAAAAGTGCTACTAAATAGATCGAAAACCTCTACCATCACTATAGATATGTCGCGCGTGCGTGTCTGTGTCTGTGCGCATGTGTGTGTGTGTGTGTGTGTAACAACACACATTAATACGTATTCACTGAGTGGTTGAAGTGCACACTAGGGGCCGGATTTCGCTATCGCGTTCAACTCTTAAAGGCAAAGCTTAAGGGTCCCCCAATTTTTGTTGGTGCTAAAGTGGTCAATCAGTGTCTGGGCGTGTTGGCGGGTCCGTTACAATAACGTGACCTAACCATTCCACTGCCAAGAAAGGGGCTTCTTTATAACGGCATGATTTTAAGATATCATTATGTTAGTCTCCGCCAAGGATTATTTTCATGCTTTTTTTAAATAACCGTTATTCAGAATCCTTTCAAAGTATTCTATAGATCGTTCAATTCGTCCTTTTGGTGGCCGGTCCATAACATTGCAAAGAAATTAGCTTCCTTTCGCTCATCGTGCGAGGCCTTGCCAAAATGTACCACCTCACAGGCCAATCCGCCTTACACGAGGACACTGAAAAATGGAGCTGATCCCTCTGTTAAGGGAATCGGTATAACACGCAAATGAAAAGTGTCTTCACATAAGCAGGTGAATGTTAATTGTTACATCGAGGTGTTACATCGAGGCCCATTGCTATCGGTGTTTCGCTCGTACGGCAGCGTTTGACGTGGATGAACCCACGACCAGGCATCGCCCCCATAACATCTAGGGCAAACCCGTTGTGGTAACTGAAGTAGATTGATTCGTAACAAATGGACACAGGTCCACAGTAAATGCCGCGAGACAAAGGTATCAGTCATATTTACTTGCGCCACATTGACCCGATGATGATGATGATGATGATGATGATGATGATTGGTTCGGTTAGGAAAGGACGCTAATTTCTGCAGCCCATGTAGGGAGCACGGCTAAGCTCCGCGGGGGTGGGGGAAAGGGAGTGAAAGAGATAGAGAGGAGAGAAAGGCCGTAGTGGAGGGCTCCGGAAATTTAGACCACCTGGGGTTCTTTAACGTGCACTGACAACGCACAGTACACGGGTCTCTGGCATTTTCGCCTCCATCGAAAATGCGACCGCCGCGGCCGGGATCGAACCCGCGTATTTTGGGTGGCAGCCGTCAAAGTCGTTGCCGTGCTTGGGTGCCTAATGCAGCGATGTTCTTGTTCCCATCACGCTCAAAGATTGGTAGGCGAGGGAACGCTACCCACTACAATAAACGGCTGGTGCTCTACCATTGCGCTATTGGCGCACATAAGCTGTACAAACCAACGTTCTTTCACGCTTCTTCTGAATCACGCTTATTTCGGATGCACGCGTGCGGAGCGCGCGTGCATCGAGGCGTACTTTGGAACGCGCCTGGAATGGTGCCGCCACCCAAGTGAGGCGAATTAAAGTTGCAGTGATTCAGTTAGCATCTTCTGAATGGCGGCACCGTTCCAGGCAGTATGCGTCTGGATGCGCGCGCGCTGGACCGGACGATAGCGTCGCAGAAAGAAGGAATATAAGGCGCATTCGTAGTGCTTTGGACGTGCGCGATGTTAGCGCAGAACCGGCAATAAACAAACAAAAAGCGATGTTAGCGCAGTGCTAGAGCACCGGCCATTTTAGTCGTAGAGCGGGTTGCTGCGGGTTAGATTCCCAGGGCATCAACATAAATTTTTCATGTTTATTTTACTGCGCCAAATCCGTAACGGTAGTGACGTATGGTGTTGTGGTGGACCCCGGCATAAGACACTTTCGTGTTACAAGCAAAACAATTCAGCCGAAGTCTACGGCGAACATCACAATGCGAAATTCCGGCTCATGTCCGTTATAATACCACACAAATTATATACGTTTTATACATGCCCGCAAGGCCAAATTACAAGGTGGGAGGGAGATCTTGTATTCCCATTGCATGGGGTCACTTCCAAACTATTCACCTCACCAAGAAATTAGCAGTTGGCTGATGTTTCCGTCGGGTGAAGGGCATCAGAAAAGCAGCGGGCGTGTTCGAAGCCTCGTTTTTTGTTTCTCTTTTTTGCGCACCTCGAGATTGAGCAAATTCCGACTTTATGTAAGAGCCAGTTTATGCTGCGTAACCGCCTCCAGGACCTACGGTGCCACGAGAAATGCGATAGCTACATTAGTTGACTTCTTTAACATGCTGTGCCTGATTATTATTCGACTTGACGTTTATCAAGATAGTTCGAGAGAGCTTTAGTCAATGCATGCACCTTTTATGCGAGGCTATGCAATGTGTCAGACGGGAAGTAAATAATTCTAACGTCGGCTGGTACACTTTGGCGAGCTCGACGCTGAGATTGCTTCAGCATGAGAGGTTGCTGTACGACGCATTCCAGAAAATAATAATTGTGATGGACTCTGCTCTCTGAAACCCTTTCCGTATGCGAGAAAGACGAACTCCATTTCGAGAAAAGATCGGTCCGCCGCGGTAGCGTAGTGGTTATGGTGCTCGGCTGCCACCCAAGAAACGCGGGTTCAATCCCGGCCACGGCGGTCGTATTTTCGATGGAGGCGAAAATGCCAGGGGCCTGTGTAGTGTGCGTTGTCCGGAGCCCTCCACTACGGCGTACCTCTTTTTTCTCTCTCTTTGACTCCCTTTCCTTTTCTCCAACGGGCGCTGAGCCGGGCTCCCGACATGGACTGCAGAAACCAGCGTTCTTTCTTTACCTAAACTACAATGTTCATATCATGAAAAGACCCCTTCTGAAAAGGATATCGGTCTCCGTCGTCTGTCTGCAGACTAATCTCTCTTTCGGAAGAAGTCTTGCTCAAAAGTCTTTCAGGTGCCCGTGTGATAGAGGTGTCAGCATCCGTAGGGACGGTTCAGTCGCTCATCACCTTAATCTGCGTGAGTGACCTGTCCTTTGCCACTTGTTGTACGACCACTGCATATAATTTAACAGCGCAGCTGTTTAGGGGCCCGGAATTTCCGTCCCCGAATTCGTCCGTCTTTACGCTCGCAGCTGGAATCCAGCGCAATTCCCTCGCTTGGTCAAGTGGGGGCGGCGTGCCAGAGTACACTTGCATACGACTTTAGAGACCGGAAACTGTAACTTCCACTGTAGAACGAAAACAAGCAGAGCAGCGGCGCAGTGAAGTGCAATAGGGCGAATGGAGCTGCAAGTACCATCATCATCATTCGAGGAGGAGGAAATAACTTTATTAAGTCCTGAGGAACCCCTCCCCACCCACTTTTGGTTTAGTGGTGGGTAGGAGTCGCGGGCCGCACCCACGTTGGGACGGGAAGCCCGTGAGCCTCCGCCCTTTCGTGAGCCCTCTGGACGGCCCGGAGTTGTGTCTGGTGGTCGCCGCTTCGCAGTGCGTCTTCCCAGTCTTGTTCTGTGCTCAACTCGGTGCCGCTTAACGCGGAGCATTGCCAAAGCATGTGCGATAGCGAGCAGTACGATTCACCGCAATCCGGACAGTGTGGCTCTATGTCTGGTGAGTAAAGGCTCAGTCTGCCTCTCGAAGGGAACGACCCTGTCTGGAGCATTCGCAATATCGACGACTGTGGTCTATTCAGTTTAGCGTGGGGGAGTGGGTAGGCCCTCCTTGACAGCTGGTAGTGCGTCGTTATTTCGTTGAAGGTAAGCAGCGGGTCTCGGTGCTCCACTCCCTCCCCGCCACTTTGCTCGCCACGGTCGCCGCGGTGTGTGAGTCCTCGCGCGCGCTCGTGCGCCAGCTCGTTGGCGTTGGGAAAGTCTGGGTGCACGTCGGCCCCCATGTGGGCCGGAAACCACTTGATGGTGTGATGACCGGCGGCTCCCTCGTTGGCGAGGACGGCCGCCGCTTCCCGCGATATAGAGCCCGAGGCGAATGCTCTGGCCGCCGATCGCGAATCCGTATAAACATAAGGACGTTCGGGGTCACTCATCGCCAAGGCTATTGCCACCTGTTCGGCCACTTCAGCCGTTACTCCCTTGACTGATGCAGCATTAATGACCGTCCCGTCCCAGCCTACCGAGACGGCCGCGTACCGGTCGCTGCGTCCGTACTGGGCCGCGTCAACAAATGCCGCCACTCCGGGGCTGTTGGCGGTCGCTTTCAATAATGTTCGTGGCCTCGCCTTGCGGCGCCCCTCATTGAATTGCGGGTGGACGTTGCGCGGCAGCGGTTCTACTTTGAAAGTGCCCCTGACCGCTGCGCTGAGCGCGACCTGGCGTGCGTTGCACTCTGTTTCTGCATATATGCCAGCTTCTTCAAGGATCCGTCTGCCGGCGCTGGTGGTGGACAGTCTCAGGATTTGTGCCTTGGCCTGTGCTTCGATGATTTCCGATAACGAGTTGTGGGCCCCTAATTGTTCAAGCTTTTCCGTACTCGTCGTGATCGGGAGACCTAGCACCCGTTTAATGCTCTTGCGCATGAGCGTCTCTATCTTGGCCGCATCTCTCTTGGTCCATTTCAGCGCCGAGGCTACGTAATATACGTGACTCATGAGAAAGGCGTGGTAAAGTCTCATGAGATTGCTCTCGCTCAGCCCTCCCCTGCGGTTGGTCACTCTTAGGATCAACCGGAGCATGTTCTCAGTTTTGTACTTCAGTTTCACTAGGGTTTTCGTGTTACCGCCTTTGGCCTCAATTAGCAGCCCTAGGATTCTTATAGTGTCCACTCTGGGGATCGGCTGGCCGTCGCTCGCGTATAATTTGATAGGGATCTGATCAATTGGGGTCAAATTCCTCATGCCTTGTTTCGAGGGCCTGTAGAGCAACAGTTCCGATTTGCTCGGTGACAGGTGGAGTCCCGTGTCCTTGAGGTATTCCTCCGCCGTGTCCAACGCCTCTTGCAGCGCCCACTCGACCTCCGCGTCGGACCCTCCCGTGCACCACACCGTTATGTCGTCTGCGTACAGGGCGTGATGGACTTTGGTCACTCTCATCAGTCGGTCGGAGAGCCCGGCCATTGCCAAATTGAATAAGAGCGGAGAGAGCACCGCCCCTTGTGGGGTGCCCTTCGCGCCGAGCGTATACTTGTCGCACTTGGCCTGTCCTATTTTGATCGTGGCCTTCCTATCCCTGAGAAAGGAGCCTATATATGAGTGGAATTTTCGGCCGAGCCCCATCACCGAGATCCTTTCCAGTAGAAATCTGTGTTTGACAGTGTCGAACGCTTTCGCTAGGTCTAGAGCCAATATGCCTCTGGTGTCTCTGGTGATGCCGTCGATTATGTGCTTTTTAAGGAGGAACATAACGTCCTGAGTGGAGAGGCCCGGTCTGAAGCCCACCATGTTGTGTGGGAACAGCCCCTCTCTCTCTATGTACCGCGATACTCGGTTGTGTATGGCGTGTTCCGCCACCTTGCCCACGCACGAGGTTAGCGATATTGGCCGCATGTTCTCCGGCGTGAGTATTTTGCCGGGTTTTGGTATTAGTATGACCGAAGCCTCTTTCCAAACCTCGGGTTTCTGCAGGTTCACGTGGGGCGCCCTGCAAGTCCTGATTAGGCTTAGGTGATTAGGCAAAGCATAATTAGCCTAATGTGGATGAGACCAAGTTTAAGTTAAAGGTGATCCAAGCCTAACTTACTTCGGACTTATTAGGCTAAGCCTAATTAAGGCGCACATTAAAGGCTTAAGCTATTTTAATCCACACTGATCCACCTTAGTCAACCCTAATCTGTCGTAATCCCTCTTAATCCACTTTAATCTGATATAATCCTCCATAATTTCTCTTAATCTGCCATAATCCGGCCTAATATGCCACAGTCCACCTTAATTCACTTTAATCTGTCTCAATCCACACTAATGCGCCTTAATCAGCTCTAATCCGCCGAAATCCACCCTAATGCGTCCCGGTACCTTGATCCACCTTATTCAAGAAAGATTTTGGGTTCGACTCCAGCGTGGTCTTGAGTATGAGTCCTAGAACGTGGCGCATTTCAGTCCGATATGTCATAAAACCATGTACGATCACTAATCAATGACTGATAAAGTTTGGGGATCATTTATCATTTCTTACAGGCTGCTGGCATGCATTTTTGACTCCCTTGGAAATGATATAATTATGGTGAATTTTGCACCACACCGTTTGTGTAGATGCCGAGGTAGTTCAAGGACACCTTTCAATGGCATCCATGAGGCTAGTGTATTAAGAGATACATTTTTGCATATTTGCAGCAACAGCTTTGCCTAGGAGCTCACAACGCAAAGAAGAGCGAGCGCACGGCACGCGCGCGCTTTCGAAGGGCCCACGAAGGGCCGCGGCGGTCGCAAGCCGAATGGATTAATTTGTCTGCCATCATCCTATAGCTACGATGGATGCTCTATGACGAAATAGAGCATATACAAGGAGCGTGAGCACATGCCTCCTTTTGAGTTGAGGGCTGCTGAGGAAGTGGAAACTTCCTGCTCCGTTTGGGAAAACTACGCTTCTTAAATGACTGCAGCATTTGGCTGAGATGTTCATTAGAGCGTACGCTAGCCATAGAATGTTCTTTTTTCACCAAGCCCAGTGGGGAGGGGGGTGAGCGGTTCAGGGCCCCTTTAAAACCCGGTTTATTCAAACAGTGCAAACACCACTAGGGAACAGTTCTTGTATTATTACACAATGTTGTAATAGTGTGGTGTCTAGTATTATTCAAATATTTCTTTACGCACGCAGGAGATTCAAGCCTTGTTACACGCTCTGGAACAAACCGTAACCGTTCGAACACACTTGTGTACTGGACCATGCTGTCACGAAACAGCACACGTGCAGGTCGCCTGTCAGGGTCGCAGTGGAATCGAGCCATTCAAGGTCGCCATAAGCGTAGCCAAGAACATTATTAACACGAAACGCGCCCCATCGTGCCCTTGCTGAACATGCACTTATGATGGAGTCATATGATTGCGTTCTGTGGACTATTGTAACACAACTTGCTGTAGACGAGATAAAGTGAGAGCGAGAGAAAGAGAGCTAAACACAAGATAAACGCAGGAGAACCCAAGCTCAACTGTTTACTTAAATTTCACAGGCGTCGAACTGGCCTTACACTTTTTCTTAAACGACTGCAGGATGACGTGCTTCTAAGGTAGAGGGCGCGGGATGGCTTCCCGGCTACTGCGGGCGCATGTCCACGGAAGCGAACGGGTGTCTTGGCATTCGCATTAAGTCCCCGGGGGACCTAAGTGCACTTTAAGGAAATCCAAATGGTTAAAATCAACCCGGCGTCATGGCCGGAGTCTTGGCCAGGCGGTCGAAATTTCCCGAGCGGTTTAATACGGATTTTATCTACTTCCCGCTGCCTCTCCCTTAATCCCCGCGGACTTTGAGCCGTGCTCCCGACTAGGGCTACAGGAAATAGCGTCCTTTCCATAACTAGGCCGTCACTCCGAATAAGTTATGAGCAACATTAATTTTATTACCAAAGTGGACCAGGAGAGCAAAGGCACCGCGATGGCGTCGCTTGCAGTCCTCAAGCTAGCTGGCCGTGTGTGCTGACTGAGGTGTCCTCCACGAAGAGACACTTATCTAGCAGGCATCCACCATTTCCTCCTCCTTTAAGCAACAAGGATTGCTAACCATGAAACGGAACAGAAGCAAGTACCTAGTAGAATGAGTAAACCGAAAGAATGAGCAGCTCAAAAAGAAGCTAATCAAACGAGCACTGCTGCTCGGCGTGAGAAATCTCGTGCTCAAGCTGAACAGGGGGAGAACAAGGATCCGCTACTAAATCATGCTTGTCTACTCTACCGTGACCCAGGGGTATTGACACTAAAACCCTAGTGAAATTTGTACATTTTGCATCTGACTACCATTACGCCGTAAAGGAAATTAAATACCTTTCGCCCCTGCTTACCGATCATGCGATAATTAGGTGAGTTAACATACACAAGGTTCCGCCATGATGGTCTAGCGGCTATGACAGTCGGCTGCTGCTCTAGAGTTCGCGGGATCGAATGCCGACCGCGGCTGTTGCATTTTAATGGAGGCGAAATATCGAGGCCCGTGTAATGGGCGCTGTCAGGGCACATTAAAGAACCCCTGTTAGACGAAATCTTGGAAGCCCTCCACCACGGCGTCTCTCGCAATATCGTGGTTTTGGGACGTAAAGCACCGCAGTTATCATATGCAGAAGCCTCCCATACATATAGACAAATTCGAAATCGTTGGGAGAGGCCTTCGTCCTGCAGTGGACTCAAAATATAATGATGATGAGGATGACGACGACGACGAAGACGACGGACGCCTCGCAGGGAAACATGCGCCAAACATGCGGGTGGGTTGCGTCAAATCTCCAAAGGAACAACCAACCAACCAACATGCGGTGTTGTGCGCATAACAGAGAAGTGTGTGTGTGAGTGCGTGTGACGGAGTAAAAACACATTACAACAGTGAATACTGCCCATAGTACCTCTAGCTAATATATACTGAGACACCGCTAGTGCCACGGCTTGCCTTAGGCGATAATTAACGGCACTACAATTTTTTTTTCAGGTGCATACCAAAGATGGACCACCACTGCCCGTGGTTCAACAACTGCGTCTGCTTCAGCACGTACAAGTTTTTTCTGCTCACGATATTCTATGTGGTGGTGCTGAGCGTGTTCGGACTGTTGAGTGCAACGCACCACGTGGCTGGTGCGTGGTCAAACCACGCTGCCTCTGATGTCACGCTCCACGCGACTTTTCTGTACGTGTTCGGCGTGGTGCTGTCGCTGTCACTGGGCTCCTTCCTCTACTTCCACATCACCATGGTCTGCAGCAACGTCACCACTCTCGAAGACCTGCGACCGCACCTGTTCAAGGACCGCAGGTACTTAAAAGTGCTCTGCGACACTTTTTCGGGCCTAGTCAGGAAGCAATGCCGATCAGTCATGGAGGCACGCTAACATTTGAGCCTATGCTGTAAAACGGAATACGGAATGCTCTTCCGGCTTGGTCCTCCCTGATAGATCGGTTCTTCTTGTCAAGGCAGAATGGACGAATGTCATTTCTCTGATTGGTCAATCCTACCTTGATAAGCAGAACTGACCAATCAGGAAGGACCAAGACGGAGTAGTATTCCGTATTCCGTTTTACAGTACAGTCCCCGAGATACTATTGCACTGCGCCCGTACTGAGGAACTTGCAATTCAGATTCAAATACAGCTGGGAAGCGGCTCCTCTGGTCTCAACAAGGACGTTACTGGAGCACCGACTAAGTCACTTGATCCGCAAATAGCACATCGATCTCTTGATCGTGGAAAGGTGGTCTGCAATGCTTTATTTGTTCGTTATAATTTCAACAAATAAGGACAATTTATGTATCTGGGGCGATATCGGAGATCGTTGTTCGCGAACGCTGGTGGTTCTGTTCGCTTTTCACTGCATGCCGTCAACTGTGGTCACATGCTTACCTCGTAAGCAGCGGGGGCCGCGTCCATGTTTTTGCATAACCGCATTTTCCCTGCACGTCAGCCCACGAAAAGAAAATTCTTCGTTTTTATAAAACAGTCTTATCCATTTGAAGACGAAAAACATTTCGTTTTTTATTATGTTGTCTAAAATCAAACATCAAAATCTGCTTGGCAATATGTGGGATGTTCACCACTTGTCATTTGGTTGCTCTCGCCCTCCCGCTCTCGCATATTTTATGGGTCACCCTGTCATAAAACAGTACCCATTCCAACCAACAAGGGTGACCAATCCTGGAAGTCTGAACTGCACTCAGTCGCGCCAAATCCGCAGCACGCACAACGACGGCCGCGCTCCGACTTCGTAGCGTTGCAGCGAGCGAACGTGATGTGTTCCGAACAAAGACCCCCAATCGCGCCCCTGTCTTTAAGAAAACCGAGAAGTGTCAAGTGGCTTAGTAGGTACTGCCAGTGACGTCATTTGTTTAAAGGAGAACAGGCAATCTTTAGCTGTATTTAAAACCAAAATTTGTTCCGCCACGGTGGTCTAATGGCTATGGAACTCGACTTCTGATCCGAAGGTCACGGAATCGACTCCCGGCTGCTGCAGCCGCATTCCGATGTAACGAAATGTTGGGGGCCCGCGTGTACTGTGCCATGTTAGTGCCCTTTAAAGAACCCCGAGGTGGTCAGGATTTCTAAGTCCCTCTACTACGGCGTCTCTCACAATCATATCGTGGTTTTGGGACGTAAAACCGCAGAAAGCAATCAAAATCAAGTCAAAACCAAATAGCAAATTTTATAGTGCGCTCAACGCAACACTGTTCGGCTCACATGTTCGCAGTAGTCTCAATGACTGATTGGCACCTTTTTCTGGCTACGTAGAAAAAGTGTTGCAGGGCTCCTTAAAAACAATCTGACGGCCTTTTGTTGAGCATAAGTTACTTTGCTGCGCAAAGCTGCGTGACAACTGGACACAGCGAAAAGGCGAAGCACACAGGAGACCTGCGCAAATTATTTTTGACCTCCATGGTATCCTGTGTGTGTCCTGTTATCGCTGTGTCCACTTATTTTGTAGTTCTGCTGCGCAAGAAAGTCTATCAGAGTTACGCTGGACGGGCGCGCCGCCTGTTTATGAACACTTCATCAGATAGGAAATGATGTACAGGAAAAGCTGAGAACAAAAACAAAGGGAGAAGAGAGAACAACGGAAACCGAATGCAATGTGATTGCTTCGGTGTGCGTACCGACCAGACGGAGGAATGTACTTTGCTAAGACTCGTAACACTGTTGAGGGAGACAGCCAGATGTCGCTGAAGGGGGAGGTTGGTAGAACCAGATAGACATTGAAGCATCGCTGAATTCACGAACTCTTGTTGAGAGGTATTAGGATAACATTACATTGCAGCAATAGAAATCAGCCCAGTGAGGACTGCTGCAAGATTGATATGACCACTAATTTCGGGTGTGCGTAAAGCAACGGAGGTGGCTGGAACAAAGGCTGAGCCTCTGATTTCAGGCTCTGTCGCACAGCTCGTGCTTCTTTCGGGACGCTACAATTAGAGAAGCGATACATAACGCAAGCAACGGTTCTGCTCGGTACTCACAGTACGACGGTACTCACGTAGAGAACAGCGACTGACTGAAGAACACGGGCCTAAAGCTTATGAATAAAGATGGTAAAAGTAGGCGTTGGCCTAGGGTGTTACACATAGCAGAAGTGTTGAACACTGGATCAGTCGGTACATGCTGCTGAGCGTGCAAACTAGCCCCAAAGGACGACGGACGGAAGAGTGTGTGTCACTTCTCTCTTCCGTCCGTCGTCCTTTGGGGCTGGTTTGCACGTTCAACAGTGTTACACATAGTTAAGACTAATTGGAAGCGCTAAAAACACACAAATACAAGAGAGCAAACGAAATACATGATGACTATTGCTTGTCCTCGTTTGCTCTCTTGTGTTTGTGTGTATTTAGCGCTTCCATTTAGTCTGAACTATTAGGAATAAATGTTCACGTCACACAGTATCGGCGACATACTTCTCTTGACGTTACAGATTCGGTGTCGACTGCGGTAACCACATTATTATAGGGGGAGGTGAAAGTAAAGGAAAACGCTTTTGTACTTCGACAAAGATGCACGTATATATATATATATATATATATATATATATATATATATATATATATATATATATATATAGATAGAGAGAGAGAGAGAGAGAGAGAGAGAGAGAGGGCGGAGTAGAAGGATCGGCCGGCGCGTCGTGGGACATGACGGCGGAGAAATGGCACAATCGGCGACCTGATCGGAGCTCCAGGAGTGAGATCGGGATGATAGAGGACCGGGGACCGAAAAGCACTCTCCACCACTTGTGAGGATGCGGTTGTCACGGTGTATTTATTAGGCCTCGATGATGCAGCTGAACCGGCCGCGCCCAAAGCACCGAACAGACTACAGATGATTACCCACACCCGATGAAGAAGAAGCCCTTGTGATGATGATTATGTACAGATGACGAAGAGGAGCCTTTTAGGCGCCCACACTCTATATATATATATATATATATATATATATATATATATATATATATATATATATATATATATATATATGCGGTGCATAAACGCGCTCAGTGGTAATCCAGACTCTCTCAGCAAGTGTTATATGGAGGTTCCCGCGAGTATATAGAGCCACATAAGTTAGTTTAGGATGGTCATACGTCGAGAGCTTGGTGTCATTATTTTATACGTTCGACATACGTTATACATCACTACTCAAAATGTTGCGTCCCGAAAGGAGCACGAGCTGTGCGACAGACGCTAAAATTGGAGGCTAAGAATTGAGCCGCTTCCATTGCCTTACGTACACGCGAAATAACTAATCTGTGGTCATATGGCAGTCTTACATCAATTGTTACTAGCTTGATTTCTACTGCTGCAATGTAATGTTATCCTAATACCTCTCAACAAGAATGTGTGAATTCCAACAATACTGCACTTGCACTCAGCAGTGGGAGAGCTAGCAACGAATTCGTAGCCTTGGTGGGGAATGTTAAAAAAAATTATGCCATTATGCAGAGACTCTTTCGACGTGGGCTTGTGCAACAACATCGCCGAGGTATTCGGCCCCCGGAAGGCCCTCTGGCTTCTCCCCGTCTTCACGGCTCTCGGGGATGGGGCCCGGTTCCCGACGAGGCTCCATCCGGACCGGAACGTGTACGGTGCTCCACCAGCTTCGGTGGTGGTCGAGCCACGAAGACCTTCAGTGCCAGTTCTGCCGGAGCCCGTGGCATCCAGAGCGGTCACGCACTCTCGGATGCCTCCGGTCGTAGGTCCACCTTCGTGCCGCTATCCGGTTCCATCCAGTGAGTCCGTGGCCCTGACGTCGTCAACGTCCTTGCAGCCACCGCGCCGGGCAGCCCGCCCTGGGCGCCGCGGTCGCTTGCCTCCGTTGGCCATCACCGTTGTGCCGAGCAGCGAGACACCGGCGTCGCCTCTTAGCTCGACGGAGAAGAAGGACGCTCTGTCATCGGTGGCACCGCCGACGACGTTGTCTTCAGTAGATGTGCGGTGATTCGTACAGCACGCCGCGCGTGTTATATTCCGGCGCCGGAATTTGCGATTTCGGTTGTTTCGGGTGGGCACGCACTCGATTCTATAGTACTCGTCGCGTTGCAGTAATTCTTAAGAAACGATTATTGAACGAAAAAAAATATTTTGTCGATTTACTTTGTGTATGTGCACCCACATTCCGTTTGTGTGTTATGCAGAGTACCCAGGTAAATTTGGTATTAAATTCTCGAACACAATCTTGCACAGAGCGTAAACGCATTTCAATGTCGTTGTTATATCTGATACGCTGCCGTGACCATTGCGAAGTCACGGATAACGTCTTTTCCTAGCAAAATGCTATTCTGATTTAGGGATTGATATCACAGGCAGCCCATAAGGTACTTACACAACACGAGGCCATTGACCTCCGATGAGCGACTATGGAAAGATCAAAGTCGGTGCGGTGTGGTGTGGTGTGTGTGGTGGGGGAGGCTAAGTTTGGCCTATTCGTATGACGCATCGCTGGTCGTTTTATAAATGCAAACTTTGCACACACACATGTACACAGCGGTCAGGCGGGTGCATCTTCATAAAAGCACTCGATGTCTTTCTCATAGTGATCGCTATTGCGATCGTAGTGTTTGCTATTCTGAATTGTGCGAGGCAGCTCGGGAGCGGAGTCGTTGCAGAACATCTGTAGAACGGTCTTTCGCTGTCCGATCACAGCAACGCTCCATGCATTTTCGCCAATAATTTCGTCCTTCAAGATGCCTTTATGATACCAGCATTTAAGCTCTAGCGGCGATCGTTCTCCGAGAGCCTTAATTTGTCAGCACACTTCTACAGGAAAGTCAGCGGGCGACGTTAGATTAACTAAGGCGGAATGCCTATGTGCAATAAGACCTTTTTGCGGCTATAGTTGGTTGACATGTCATATAGTATTGCACTGCGCAAGCACATAAGAAAAAAACGCATGAACATGTTGTCTTTCCTTCGCCCTTGCGCAGTACCATACACTACAGGCCCTAAGTTTCTACGTTGGCGCTTCCCTCCGCGTTGCATCTCGAGACAGTTCCGAAAAGCCCTCGTGACGAAGCGGTGATGTCATTCACGAGAGAGTGAAAAAGAAAAGCTCAGTCTCATCTCGAATTTTCCACAGGTTCCTGCGAACAAAGCGAATTCCTGGTTTACGAAAGAAAATTTCGGGTTAGGTAGGAACGAAACCAGGTCCCCAGGGTTCCTAGCACAAGCACGGTTACCACTTATCGGATCATTGGTGTGGCTGACCTAGGCTAATCCTACGAGGATTAAGAAGGAATTTTAAATCCGCCTGGGGCTGCCCTAGCGCATCGCTATAGACGTTTTGCACATGGGCGCCGCCATGTTGCTTTCAGGGAGGCAACGTCCTGATATGGCAACCCACTGTAGTGATCATTTTTCTTTAACACGAGAGGGTTTTATACCGGGGTCCACCACAGCCTTACGGCGTCACTCTACGTCACTACCGTAACGGATATGATGCAGTAAAATTTACATACACAGTGACAAAGAAAAAGCAAACAAAAAAAATTTTCACTAACGCGGCCAGGATAGAACCCACGATGGCACGAACCGCGATCAAAGGTGCCCGCCACGCTACCGATTGAACCATCCTTTTTTTTTCTTTATGAAATGAGCTATCATTTGCCATCTTAGAATGAGCACGAACGCGCCTTGTAACCTTTCCTTTAAGCTTTCTCTGTCCTCTCTCCTCGTTGTGCTCTCCGTTGGCTGGGGCAGTGCCGCCACCACGAATCGGTACAGCGAAATATCGTCATAGCACCAAGGGACACCTAGTTCGGCTTGGGTAGGGTAGTGTCAGCGCTCTCGCTGAGGCTGCTCTACCCCGAAAGCGTAGCTCGGTGAGGTTCGGTCATTTCACTTTCGTCACTGGTAAATCCGAATAAACGGCAAGAGCGGTGGTGTGTTCGTCCTGAAATACATGAACGCGAGAAGCTTGGTCACGCTGTGAAAGTGCTATTCGTTGTGCGAAATTGTGACGTGGACACGTGGATTCCTACAGCGAGTAAGTTGACAATGGCTGTTATTCGTGACACTACTCAACGCGCGGTGTTTTCCGAAGAAAAGTGGCGTTTACGATCCAGTTTGATGTCCCGACGGGCTCCGAATACAGCGACAATCGCGCCGGACTTCGCCGCCATTTTTCGAATCTGTGACTCGAGCTCCTATTGGTCCGCGGCGGGAAATCCGGCGGCAGCGGCCGCAAAAATCGCTCCCGGAGCGATCGGCGCAGATAGGGCTGTTTCGGCGGATCTCGCCGTCGCCGAACAGGTTTCTGCGCTGTTCCAGCCGCCGGATTGCTCAGTGTGAACGCCCCATTATACCGATTCTATAACAGGGGGATTAGACACATTTTTTTAAAGGACGATATCTTGGGATACTTCAACGCAGAAATTTTGGGGTGGGTGTGTGTGTGTGTGTCCTGCTGCGAAATGTTAACCTCTTCCTCAACGACCACCCATCTTGAACTGGTAGCTACGTTCATACTTCTGAACACAGTCGACCAAAAAGCAAATATTACGCATATCTGAGGCGCAACATCAATACGTAAGCGTTAGATGGTGCGTTCCTTTGGTAGAAAATACATAGATACGTAACTCTAAAGACCCTAGTGCTTGTTAGGAGCGGACGTTTCCTACGCTTCGGTAAAACGACACGGTGCTCCCACCTACCAGAAACTCTGCGTACTACGCAAGCTTCTTGCGTTTCCCGATATCATGCCCAGATGGCGTCCATATCTCACGCAGCGCTGGCGCTGCCTCCATTTCATCAGTGCCAGCCACATGCGGCCGATTCAACATAGACGGGGCGCTGTCTGAGGCAAGGAAAAACATAAATGGCCGTTTGTTGACATAGAACACACCTTACATGACATGCCCAGACAACGCAGGGAAAAGACCGACGAGCAGATTGCAGCGGAGAAGCGCCGGCGTACCGATGACCGTCGTCTCAAGCGTGCCCAGGAAACGCCCGAAGCTCGTGCCGAACCGCAGACTCATGAAGTACGGCCGGTAGAAGACTATCGTCTTTCGACCACATTTGCAGCGAAGCACGGAGATACGCTGCCAATTTTTTTTTAAATGCGAAGCATTTCTTAGCGAACTTCGGCGAGTTTGAGCGTATCTATCTATCTATCTATCTATCTATCTATCTATCTATCTATCTATCTATCTATCTATCTATCTATCTATCTATCTATCTATCTATCCGCCTACGATTTTGTGCTCTCCTGGCCGTTTCGCTAATTGGATGTTTACGAAAATTCGTATGCCACATCATGACTACATGACGGACATAAATGACAGGTCATAACATGAAAATCATGATATGCATGTCATGAGCAGCATGATTTACATGCCACGGTCTTGGTGCTCTCCTGGCCGTTTCGCTAATGGGATGTATGCGAAAAATGGTATGGCACAACATTAGTGCCTTACGAACATAAATGCCAGGTCATAACATGAAAATCATGACATGCGTGTCATGAGCGGCATGATTTACATGTCACAGTCTTGGTGCTCTCCTGGTCGTCTCGTTAGTGGGAAGTATACAAAAATTGGTATGCCACAATATGACTGCATGGCGAACATAAATGACAGGTCTTAACATGGAAATCATGACATGCATGTCATGAGTGACATGATTTACATGTCACGCGTTTCGTTAATGGGACGTATACGCGAATTGGCATGCCACAACATGACTGCATCACAAACATAAATGACAGCTCATAACACGAAAATCATGACATGCATGTCATGAGTGACATGATTTACATGCGACGGCCTTGGTGCTCTCCTGGCCGTTTCGTTAATGGGATGTATACGAAAATTGGTATGCCACAACATGACTGCATGGTGAACATGACTGACAGGTCACAACATGAAAATCATGATATGCATGTCATGAGCAGCATGATTTACATGCCACGGTATTGGTGCTCTCCTTGCCGTTTCGCTAATGGGATGCATGCGAAAATTGGTGTGCCACATCATGACTACATGGCGGACATAAATGACAGGTCATAACCTGGCGCTATACTGCCGTTTCGTTAATGGGATGTATGGGCTCCGTCTACTGACCAGAGGGCGCTACGTAGCTCTCGTCCACGGTGTAAGAATATGTTCTTACACCGTGCTCTCGTCGGACAGCTCAGTATCGCTGACATTGGCCGCTTGGGTCGCACGTATGAGACGCGCGAGCATGGTGGGAACCGAGGCGACAGCGACGCGCGCGTTTCTTCGCAGCTTTCCCGGCGTGCTGCGAACCACACGAACGCTCGCGGCGTCGCCTTTTGCAACAGTTTGCCGCAGGTTTGGAGCGCGCGTCTCAAAGGAAATAAATCGAAACAAGGTGGGACGGGCGGTCGCTGCTGCTATAGAGTTGGAGACGCGCATCGCGTTCGCGTATTTTCCTGTCACAGTCTGCCCAATTTTGCTTCTTCTCTCCGCCAGGTAGTGCATTCTGGCGCTGAGGTCGCACGTGGAAAACTCGACTGCATGGAGCCTATACGAAAATTGGTTTGGCACAATATGACTGCATGGCGATCATAAATGACAGGTCCTAACAAGAAAGTCGTGACATGCATGTCATTAGCGGCAAGATCTGCATGCCACTCGTTTCCTTAGAGGGATGCATACCAAAATTGCTATGGCACAACACGATTGCATGACGAACGTAAATGACAAGTCATAACGTTAGAATCATGACATGCGTGTATGAGCGGCATGGTTTACATGCCACAGTCTTGGTGCTCTTGCAGCCGTTTCGTTAACTTCATATGTACCAAACTCGGTATAGCGAGACAACAATGCAAATCCATTTTACGTTCCTTATGCGTGCTTCGCATTTCCTTGATTCCCACTGCACGTGGGATCTGCCAATTTTTTTTGTTCCTGCTCAGCTATCTATGAATTGAAGCTGTCTACATAGGATATGTGTTTGAGATATGTCCTGAAATTGTTTATATATTTGACGTCAACGATGTTGATATACGGCGCCGCGATCAAGTCCTATATGATCGATGCCATATATTTACGGCACCATCTCTCTGTGTGGAAAAAGGGCGAACACGTCGAAAATTTCCTGCCCAGCAAGTGCGCCCTTCTGAGTAGCTATTTTCTTCAGCTGGAAATTTTCGGCTTTCCATCAAGGTTTCTTTACGCCTTCGCATCAGCCGCTTCTCATCCGGCGGTGCTGCCTATGGTTAGCAGTGGTTTATTCTAGCGGACGCTTTTTCTTTGTTGCTCTCGAACTGATGTCTATCTTGTCTGTAAATTATCAAGGAGTGACCGCTTTTTACTCGACCACTTATTGCGGGTACTCGTACTTGTGGAGATGGTGCTAATGCTGACGTGCCTTCGGTCGTGTGTGTGTGTGTGTGTGTTGGCACATGTGGGTGGGTGCATGCGTGGGTGTGTGTGAATCGCATTATTTGATTGCCTGTCGGCAAAGGGCGGACCTCTTCGGAAGCACAAGGGATCTTGGCCAACTTCAGGGACGAAAGAACCATCAAAATTATTTGGGCGCCCGCATTCTCCCCTCTCCTGGGAACGAGGCGGCTCACAACGCGGCTCAAGGACTAGACATCTCTACCAGGATGAGGAGGAGACTGCACGGTTAGCTGCAAATAAATTACAAACCCTTACAGACTGGAACACGCCCGGCATCTTTCCGCTCACCATGTATACGCTTAACAAGCAGCAAGCGGTGGACTGGAACCTCCTTCAACCAAACAAGTTCGCAAAATCGGTGGTCTATAGCCACCATTACCCTATTCGGACGGCTTTAAGTTTTGTAAGAAAAAGACGGACCTAACTCACATTCCGTGGGACTGCCCAAAGGCCGCCCGACAGGGCCGCGAAGTCACTAATAACGAGTACTGGGAAACCGTACTACTAAGCGCGGACACAGAGGAACAGCTCTGGGCAATCCAACGGGCCGAGGGCGCTGCCAGGACCCAAGGGCTCCTGGCTGACACTTGGTAGTGGGACTTGTTCTAGTGAGATTATTGTAATGAATTTTCTCCTCCTCGTAAGAGGCTGGCTTGGTATGCACAAACATGACCCTTATTGACATTTCCGTGGCATTTTCTAGGTCAGGCCGCCGGCTGCCGGCGGCCTAGGTAATGAAGACACACACACACACACACACACACACACACACACACACACACACACACACACACACACACACACACACACACACACATATATATATATATATATATATATATATATATATATATATATATATATATATATATATATATATATATATTCCATCCCTACCAAATTTCGCACGACACAGTACCATGTGCCTACGACCCAAGTTTAAAGCAAGCACTAGTTCACTACACTTCATCCTCAAGCACATGATGACATGTTCCGCCTCCCCGTTCTGCATGCATACTCAGATGGCTCCCACCCCTCACACTAGTCCGGATCCGCGGATATTGCGGACAGTCGAACATGCGTTTTGCAAACTAATAAATACTGAATAACTCATCCAGGCGCTTATACAACCGAACTCATAGCTGTCCGCGAATGTTTATATTATATTGGGACGCTGCGCACACAAACCCCCTTCCACCTTTACACTGACTACGTTTCATTGTTGAGTAAACTTGCGAGTCTTAATGAGAATGACTCAGGAGTGTTACATTTACAGAACATCCATCTTATCGTCTTTCGGCGGGGGACCCGCGGAGGCATAGCCCCAAAGGACATGCTCGAAGTTCGCATAACCACCACACAGGGGGCATTGCGGGCTTGGGAACCGTTGGGAGTACGTTGTATGCAGTGTCGCAGGGCTGGGGTAAGCTCTTGTTTGTAGAAGTGTGAGAGTGACAGCCAGGGTCCTACACAGCGAGGAGTGCGGCAGAGGCAGGAGTCTTCTTGAGAGATAATGATGTTTGCAGGTCTCGTTGCACGAGCCGAGAGGCTCTGTTGATAGAGCAATAATTGTTTTGCCACACAAGCGAAACTGCGCATTATTATTATTATTATTATTATTATTATTATTATTATTATTATTATTATTATTGCAGGCAGCGTCTTGCTCACAAAATAGTAGTGGACAAGCTACACTGCGCGGGAAGGAATGATGTTCCTAAGAAGAAGAAGAGCTAGGTTCGAGATGTTCGGCCACGTTTACGGAGTCGTGCTTAGGGGCGCCAGGAGGCTTCTGCTGCTGGCTTCCCGCCTTTTTCGCTATGGCCACGTTCACCGAAACCTATTACGCTTACTCGGTCGTCTTCTGCGGCCGGTACGTCAAGGAAGACGGCCTGCGCTTCGCCTTGGCCACCGTCTTCCACATGCTGTTCCTTCTGGCCCTGTGGTCGTACGCGCAGACCGCGTTCACGCCTCCGGCAACCGTACCTCACTGGTTCCGGTTCACCCCGAGCGAACGCCAGGAGCTGACTCTGTGCGAGCAGGACAGGAGCCGCACCGGCGCGCTCCTCGAAACAATGGCCAACGAGCGGGGCGTGCTCACGCGATTGCCGAACGGAACCGTGAGTTGCTGCGACAAGTGCCGGCTAATCAAGCCCGACCGATGTCACCACTGTTCGGCCTGCAAAAGGTGAGTGAACCTCGTATCTTTCCAAATGTCGTCGACTACTCTATATACTGAAACGTTCCATTCCTCATTCCAGTAATTCCATATGTTTTATTAAATGTTTCATCTCTGTCATATTTGCTCTATGAGCCGCACGTAAACATGTCGTATTATAGGAGCGGTCATACGAAACATTTTAACAGGGTGCGAAATCTGTTGATTCGCTCTACAGGACGGAGCGCAGCGCCATACGTCGCCTGTGATGCGCATGTCTCAGGAATCGCTGTGGAACATTAGTATATCGTAGCGACCATGCACTTCTGTTGAAGGAAGGAGCTGATATCGACTCTTCGGAGTTGATGCCTAACCTGCGTGGTAGATTAGCGGCGAGGATGTTGCCTAGCTAAGCTCGAGGTAGCAGGATCGAATCCCGACCATGACGGCCGCATTTCGATGAGCGAAAAATGCAAACAAAAGCATCCGTGTGCTCAGCTTCTTAGGGCACGTTGAATAATCCCAGATGGCCAATAATCCCAGTCTGGAGCCCTCCCCTACGTTCTATGCCTCGTAGCCGCATCGAAGTTCTGGCACGTTAAACCCATGAAGTATTATGACTTCACGGCTAGCGTTTTGTGGGGTATGGTTCTATAAAAGTGTGGTATCGCGATCGTTCCATTTATAGTGCACTTTGAAAAGATAAGAGAGAAAACCTTTATTGCAGTGCTAGAGGTGTCTGCCGGCTATGGGCTTGACATGCTACTCCAGGTTCTGGGTGATGATTACCATATACAAACTAGGTTCCGAGTGGAGGGCTATATAAGCATACAACTGAAATATAAAGGACTGCGATCCAAACAAGCCGAACAAGGAATCCTGGAATGCAATCGAAGACACTTTTTACTGATGCTGCTCATTTAGTACGCCACTCTGCCTGGGCGCGTTGCCTGCATATTTGTGGTGGGACGAGGTAAAGAACGCTCACCATCCTTGTCACATTATTTTAATGATCATAATCATAAACATGAGCCGCTGCTCTGAGGGGAGGCCACCACCGCACACGTCAAATCACCACAATCATTGAAGCTGACTTAAATAGTGTTTGTTTAATAAGGAAATGGTTACCTTCCGTAGAGGTGCGTTTCAACATGTGGTCTGTGGTCGTGAAGAAACAGCCTTCTGAGGTTCCTACACTAAGGATTCTTTCACTCGGATGCTGTCGTTAATGAAACCGTTGCGTTTAATAATGAATTCTTTTCGTGGGTAAGCCATGTCAAGCTTCGTACGGCTTCGTTTTTCATTCGCATGGCGATATGTGTTTACGTATGCGCGCCATTTGAAAATGTGATAGTGTTGAGGTAAACCGACCTAAATATCACAAACCAAATCTTCGGTACAAAGTATGCGCACAGAAAGAAAAGAAGACTAAGACAAAGCACCCAACAGACATATACGTATAGATTTAAATGTCTGTTGTGTTGTATATGTCCGGATCCCTCTTAGTCCGTGTTATTTTCGAGCAGGAATGAACCTTGTACTGAAGACCATGCACGAACGATCACGTGAACGAATTCATCAGGAACGTGCACGAGCAGGTGTGCAAAAGTTGAATAAGTCCATTCTGGGGTGTAGATGGCACAATATGGCAGAACCACCTTTATTCTTTGTCCATGCAGAACGTGTCTAGCCATTGTCAAGCTGAATGGTTCCGGCTATTTCCTAAGCGGCGCTTGTGTCCTAACCGTGCTCCGAGCCTCTTGCACTTTTGTCGTGCGTCAGCTTCAGAGCGCAGCTATGAAGTGCTCGTTAGTGTGATTCGCGTGTTATGCTGCAACAGAGTGGACGATTGGCTTAAACAATGAAAGGCAATGGGTGCTGCAGTCAGCTCGCGGAACGCATAGCACGGGGACGCTTCTAGCTTCGGAACACGGGATGCCATGGCCTCCGCCAGTCTGACCTCTTTTCGGACCCTTTCCACACTGTAAGTGCGATCCCTTGCCCTTTCACCTCTGTCCTTCAAAGGCACAGTTAGGGCGTGACCACTGGAAGTGCTTCGCTAGCTGCTGCCGCTACCGCTAAACTGCTCGACCAGAGGTTCAGCAGTCGGCACTTTATCTGGCCTTGCGCCACCATTCCTTCTGGGCTCTCCACCAAACTTTCCAGCATAACTCTCCACTAAGCAGCAGAGTTGCGACCTTGTGAGAAATTGACCTCATGAAAAAGCATTAACGATTAAGCAGCAATGCTTTTACGCCCCCTGACTCACCGTCGCAGGTGCGTACCGAAGATGGACCACCACTGCCCGTGGTTCAATAACTGCGTTTGCTTCAGCACGTACAAGTTCTTTCTGCTCACGCTGTTCTACTCGGCGCTCCTGGCAGCCTACGTTGTCGCCAGCGTGTCCATATACCTGTTGCACAAGAACTCTCGCCGCAGCCTTCTGCACCGGCCGCGCCACATAAAGTTCCTCCTGGTGATGGGCAGCACAATGTCCGTTGCCCTCGCTATCTTCATCGGACTGCACATATCTCTCGTCGCTCGCAACGCCACCTCGCTGGAGTCCATGCGGGCGCCCACCTTCAAGCAGAGCGGTCGCTCGTTCAACATCGGGCGCTACAGGAACTTTGTGGAGGTCAGTGAGGGATACGTCTTAATAAAACACTGCGTGGTGCCTTACGACCAAGTGCGATTACTTGGCGAATTCATTGATCTTGACTTCCCGTATGTAACGACAGAAAATATGCCAAGAAATGGAAGCCGGAGATAATTTTTTGCGGATCGGGTAAATTTAACTACGCAGCCATGAGGAGACCGCGAGTCTAAGTGAATAGGAATTATCGTAATGATGGCATTTCGACACAGTTGAGGACGGCGTTCAATTCAGGCTTTGTGACGCTTGACTGAAATGTTTTGTTAACGTCTTTACAGAAACTCCACCTACAAACACCTATGTTCTTACTGCTGTTTATATATTATAGTCCGCAGCAGTGTTGCATGCTCTTGGGCACAGTTAGGGTGTTCTCTCTGCACATCTGTCTCTTAAAGACACCCATATATATATATATATATATATGTTAATTATATCATAAAAGGATCACGTTGAAAAACTGAACATTTATTTCGACGTTTAGGCCGCAAGACAGGCCGCGGCCGAAGCATCGAAATAAATGTTCAGTTTTTCAACGTGATCCTTTGATGATATAATTGACCTGCTGCCAAGGACTTATCTTTGAAGTATATATATAGTAATCCGTGCGTGACAGATGGCATGGCCTTCACACATGCCTAGCTATGGTTTTCACATAACAAATGAGTCAGTCGAGTGAGCTGTTGTTGCGTTCCTCTGGCGCGCGCATGTCTATGAATTGCCTTGTTTCCACCCTGCCTGGTTTGCTTGAGTAGTGTGGCCCGCCGCGTTATGCACAATAAGTGAGATTTGCAAAGGTACGTATGACAGATCAATTTCAAATGCTCTTGCGTGAATTATGTCATGATATACGCGTACGCTTCACTTCTGCAGGTTTTCGGCGTGCATACCTTCCTATGGCTAGTCCCTGTGTTCACCAGCCTGGGCGACGGCTGCCATTTCCCGACCAGACTGCACCTGGAGCGAATCCCCACCATCACGATCGATCCTTCACAAGGCGCAGCGTCCGTTGGCGAACCGCAGGTGACAGACGCTGGAGCGGGAGGTGAAGCCGGCCCGCAACGATCTATAGCTAGCATTGCGACCAAGAAGAGTGTGTCTTCAGGAACGAATGTAGAGAGAAAGTCAGGGTGCGCCCAGACCACACAAAACGCCACAGAAGAGGCCGTTAGACATCCTTCTCCAGCAGACAGTCTCGAAGCCGTCATTATTAGTCCAGCCACCAGCGATCCTTCTGTTCCTGTCACGAACGACGATAGTGTTGCGCCACATGCTGCTAACAATGCTCCGTCGGCCGGCTTCGGTGGTCCTAGAAGTTGCCGCATCCGTCGTAGTGTGCGCCGCCTGCAGGTTTGGAGCCTACCTTTGCCGAGGGGGATCGCAAGAGCACTGATCACTGTTTGTAACGTCATGAACGTGGCTCGCTTAGTTCGGCGTCATAAGTGACGGCCTGAGAAGACACGACGAAGACACACTATTGCTTGAAACTTGCGATAAGTGGCGCTTTTGTTTTGCACGCTGTTCATTGTATTAGCCGCGTATCACCTTGACATTTTCAGATCTCCCGCTAAAGCACAATACATCTAATATTCTAGACATTGTCTCCTGGTAATAAGATTACGGGGATAGCACCCACCCTAGAACACTGTCGAGAAGCTGCTTCTCTAATGAAGTGCTTGCACTGCTGAAGTAGTATGTGATGTTGCATCGGTGTACAGGCGATATTAGGGTATGCGTAACGTTTATCTGTGTAGATGTGCTGAAGTCATGCAGTCCTGCGTGTGATGGCACTGCTTATGACGGTGCAATGCGAGGCAATCCATGTGGTTAACTATCTTCACTGGAAAGCGAGAATTGTTTCTTACCATCAGACGTCTACATCTCCACAAATTTATTACACATCTTTTGTCGTTTCATTCTTTAAAACCTTGTACCGAGATCCACAAAGATGTGCAAGCTCTCCAGGCCTCTGCGCAATACGCTGGACGGTCCTAGAACAATCATATGTTAGGACATTTGCACCATAATCAGGCCTATCCTTCTGAGGAATGACATCTGAGATCCAGCGTAGACTCCATTGGACGAGAAAAAAATGGGTCGTTAAGGTGCCAGGAGAGCGCCGGCTTTGACCGGGACATGAAGCTATAACCGGGCTGCTGATGGGAGTGGGTTAGGGTCCAGACTTCAGTGAATGAGCGGCGTTAAAACTTAGCCCGCAATAACACGGCCGTCGCGAAAGCTATGGCCGGCCCTCTGATTTTAAATTTCGCCACAGTCGCATGTATCGGCTGGGCAGATTTCCAGCATGTTCCCGAATGACGCAAGTAAGATGCTGGAACCAAGGCTGGCCAGTATCGCGGTGTTATCTTGGAGACACGTTCGAGTATCTATTTCTGTATCAAGGTACATTTGAATAATGGATTTTGTACAACATTAGTGAATCGTATCGGTAATATAGGCGATACTGTGCCGGACGCAAGTGTGTCGTTGCATTTTTTTCGCCCCCCAAAAGGACAGGCGCAACGAGTCGTCGTAATCGGCAGTCACAAGTCACGGTTTTTATGAACTTGAAGACGTAGTTCTGCTGCTGAACGGCTATATCCACGTGAAGCACATGTATTTGATGTCAAGACGACCCGAAGGCTATCGCCATGCAGTAGGGCCCACCAGCCATGAAGGCGTATTTATTCATTATAACACGAACTTGCGCTCGTCTACAGCGATTCGGAACTTGTGCTCGTCTGCAGCGAATAAATTCGTTGTGAGCACAAGTGCTTGTCTGCAGATATACGTCGCTCGTTGGCTATGTCGCCGAATCGACGTGTCAGAAAACAGACTATTTTGAAAAGCTTTATTGCTTAAGTGCAATAACATCCTCAGCAAAGCGGATGTTCGTAAAATAAGTGCGAACCACTTCACTTACTCGCGTTCGTTGTTGATAGGAGCAATATGCTTGACTTGGAAGCTTTGATGGCGCCGGACATTATTTAGAGTATTATGCTGAACTTACTGCCTTTGCAGAGGCTCAGTGTCTCCGAAATTGTATTCCAGAATCTGTATTTTTGTGTCACCATTCATTCATGGATCTTTATTCCGGAATACTTTTGGCTCTTTCTTTTTTAAAGTATCTCCGATATACTTATTTTTTGTGGGGTATTACTTCACAAAATCATTATGCGATTATGAGAGACACCGTAGCGGAGTTGTCCGGAAATTATGAACACCTGGGGTTCTTTAACATGCACTGACATTGCACAGCACACGGGCCTCAACCAGGTGGTCGAACTTCCCGGAGACCTCCACTATGGCGACTCTCATAATCAGAGCTGGTTTTGGGACGTTAAATCCCAAAAATAAATCAATCTTTTCAATTTGCACTTGGCCGTCGCCACCGGGACGACTGGAAAATGTCGGGCAGGCCAATTTGCTTCAACTGCTCGAGACCTGTACATATTGCTCGTTATACTGTTGCAGTCTTGGTCAAATGTGTCTAGGTGGAGCTCATCGTACAGCCGCCCAGAACAAGGTCCTTGGTACTTTTCTATGCGTCCGCCCCCAGCGAGTATTGATGATGGACCTACGTCCTTCCGGACCAGCCGACTACTATCGCCTCTAAATCATCGTTCTGGCTCACCGCAGGCCCGACGCTCTTCATCCCCGGCGTAAGTGCCAAAGGAAAATTCGTCGGTGCAGCACCCGGAGACGACGCTGCATCAGCGACCCGGTCTGAAAATCCTATGGTACGTTACCCACATGTGGAAGTGTAGTAGACCTTCAAGTGGACCTTGTCCCCGTTAAGTGCTTTGTCGACACCGGTGCTCAGGTGTCTCTTATGAGTGGCGCCCTTCGCGATTAAATCGGAAGAGACCTTACGTCTACCGCGCCTTGCGGAGTACGCATTGCTGATATCAGCACGCGCCCGGCTGTTGGCATGTGTACACATCGAGTGACCATTGCTGTCCATCGGACCAGAGTCCTGTTTGTTTTGGAGTGCTGTCCCGTTAATCTGGTTTTGGGACTGGACTTCCTTTTGACCTACATAAGAAAACATTTTTTTTAGCGCAACATGAAGAAAAGAAAACAGACTTGGAAGGAAGAAGAAGGAGCAGCTTGAGCGCTAATCACACTAGTCGATTAAACTTCAAATTATTTTATCATGTCATTTGTATTACAAAATAGCCTACCATTCTTTAACATTTCTTTCTTCCTTACGTTACCGATTCCTCCCTCTTCCTTTGTTATGGCTCAAAATTCCCCCCCCCTTATAATAACCGCCGGCTTCAAGGCCAATCTCCCGTAGTGGGCAAGTGCCACATATCAAGGAACAAACAAACAAACAAACCAACAAACAAACAAACAAACAAACAAACAAACAAAGAAGCGAACAAACAAACCCACTCTGCCCTTGCCGCCTACGGGTAGCTGGGTATGTTTTTCACCGCCTCACAGATGTGCGCATTTTGAGTTTGCAAGTCCAAGCGAGACAGACGCTACCCTCGACTGGCCGTTGCCAATAACGCAGTTTTTGAGCAAAGTGGAACGCTTTCATTGTAAAGCGCCAAAAACACTTCCAACGGCTGACACGTACGCGTACGCTGTCGCACGCAATGCGGGGAGATCATTTTCACGAGATGCACATTCGGAATGACCGTATCAGCGGCAATAGACTACCGAAAATACAAACCATGTATATCCAATCAAGCAAATGAAATGAGCCATTTATTTTACGTACTGTTCCTAATAGCAGCATTGCTTTCAAGTTCGTAGACTTGCTGAAGACGGGCGGGTCACTGCGGTGTCGAAGTGGTTATCGTTGTGTGGGACCAACTCGCGCTAGGGGCATCGCTTGCACGCCGCACAACTCCTTTCGTCGAGATTGTAACCATACCGCATAATATTTTGCAACACACCACTGCGTTCGCTTCACTTTGTACGATGAATTCAAACCAGCCACGAACACTCGCTCATGCTCGCATACGCGCTGCGACGCGAACCTGCTTGAATCGAGCGACGCCATCGTTGTTTTGGGGGTGAGGAAAACGTGGAACTGACAGCAGAAACCAGAAAACCAGAAACAGCAAAAAACGAAATTCGATTACGAGGCAACGTTTCTAAATTAGAATGAAATAATCTTGAACGTAAAAAGAAAAAAAAATTAGGTGACATGTCGTATATTGCGCTACGTATTGTGCAAAAGTTAGCGTTCGTGGACTACATGCGAGAGCGCAGCAAAAATGTGCGCGCTTCGGCTCCGCAGCTTTGCTGTGCTGCCACAGAAAGTTGTCGCCAGGTATAATATTTGCGCAGAAAGAACCTTGCCCTTCCGCTGTCTGCTCGCGCGGTTGTCTCGTGGTGAGAAGAAGAGGGATGTTTCAAGCTTTCACCGTGATGTCCGCGCTGATGTTATGGAAGCGTAACGAAGGTCACTCGAGCTCAAGGGACGCCGCTAAACGAACAGACAGAAGATGAGCGCGAACTATAAGTGTCACAGCTCGACACTTGAAGCACGCTAGTTTCCTTCGCTGCTTCCGCCGCCTGTGCAACAGGAGCGCTGTTCAAAGTAAGAGTATCCATTGTGACAGCTTATACGCGCTCGTTCGGTGTGTATCTGTGCGTTCGTTTCGTGCGTGCTTCACTTGATAGTTCGCGCTCATCTTCTATTTGTTCATTTAGCCGCCTCCCCTAGCTTTGTATGTGTAGCTTTGTGACACACAACGTATAAAGCCCATCGTACCAGCACGCGCTGCCCACGGGAGCTACAATTAATATTGCTCCTGAAGCTGTGAGCCTCACTTCGTATGGCATTACAGTTTCTTGCTATCGCATTCATTGCTTCGCCCTTGCGGCGAAACTGTGACTTTTATTTAGAGCTCTAATATGAAAGTGCCGAAAATTGTCAGTAACCCTTTAGAACCTTCACAAACTTCGTGCGTTATGACAATTTGCCGTAGGCTATGGCTTGTTTTATAATAAATTGTATATTATCAACAATGTTTTCCATTCATTTTCGTCAGTTTTTTTTTTGTCGAGATCCACGGAGGTCTTCGTAAGCTGTATATTAAAGGCGTGGCCAGGTTCGCTGCCTGTCGTGCGTCACTTCCAGCTGGAACCGCCGGAGAGTCCTCCGTTTCCACCGACTCCTCCCATGCCAGAGAGTACACTGAGAGCATCGTTGGCCGCAACGAGACTAAAAGCTGAAAAAGGAAATGAACAAAATAATTTGGAAAATCATTCTGGTATGTTATAATGCGGAATTGCTGTTATTCAAAACATAAAAGCGTTGGTCTCAACAAATAAACAAACCTCACGTCGCCGTTGCCTAGCAACCGCCGACGCTACATCTTGAGCACCACCCACCTTCTCCGCTCTTCTCCGAATGTCATGACGTCACTGGCGATTGCGCATGCGCTCTCCCTCCTCCGTCGCATCGAAGAGCCCGTGCACGGGCGGTGGCGCGCGTGCTGCGTCTGTGACCCTGTCTAGTTTGACGGAAACCTCTCTGCACTGAGCTCGGTGGGCAACATTGAGAAGCATTTCGTGGGCGTCGGATTGCATCGCGCGGTGTTTTCCGAAGCCTCAGGGCCCAACGAAATGTGAGTCGCTCTCTGCAGATTAGCCACGCGTGCCGCGTCTGTGAGCGTGTCCGGTCGGCCGCGGTGGCGAAGTGGTTATGGTGCATGGCGGCCCAACATACATGCGTCAAGCAACGAGACGCCGGATTAAGTCGACTTTCCCTCCTGAGCTCATCCCCTGAGCCCATCAGCGTCGGCGGGTCCGACCCGCGGCGCAGCTTTTTCCAGTTCGAGGGTTCTCTATAGGTCGTTGTGTCTGTGTCCTTTCGTTGCTGTGTCAAGTCTCGCGAAAACAGCTCGCATATTTTGGTCGTCAACGCGCGTACGTCGTTCCCCTTTCAAAGAACCATACACGTGGAGCGTGAACACATCGCCCCAAACTTCCTACCCGCTGCGGAGTCGTTGACGACAACAAAACCATCGTTGTTCGCGTCCTGACATCAGCTGACAGAGTTGTTGCGACCCTGTCGCATGTTGGTGTCCCCGAATTTCTTGCACCCACATTCGAATTTGTCTGGCAGCGAAACCATTTTAAAATGATACAGCACCAAGGGAAGAAACAGCCGAGCCGGCCACCAGGCAGCGCAGAGCGCTATTCGGTCTGGTGGCCGGATGGACTGTATTTTCCTTTCACTTGGCGCTGTATCCATTTGATTATGATGGACTAACTTACGCGAGCTTCAACAACTAGTGCACTGTGAAACCGGTGAAACCATCCCTGGGAAACCGAAACCGCAAGCTGAGTGCTTTCTGCGGCATCACCATGCTGTTTTACAGCGAAGCTGTACACCTCTGTCAGCCAAAGAAATTTTAGTAGCGGGTGGAATACGCCAGGTTCAAAAAAGGAAGCCGAGCAAGCATAGCGCGGTGGAGAGGAGGAGAGGCGCTAGGCGAGGGGAGCGCAGCGCATGCGCATAAGTCATCCGCTGCGGCGCATGTGCACAGGTGGTGTTACGCCAATCGTCGCCAATCGCAACATAGTGGCAGCGAGGTAGAGAGGACCAGTGAAGCAGGCGATAGTGGTATGCGTACACCTGCTGCCAACACCGACCGCGTGTCCAGGCGCTCACGCCGAACGCGTCCGATGTTCGTGACTCTAGCGGCAGCTCGGCCAGTTGCTAGAGCAGAGCGGTCTAGCAACTCATTCAGTTGTCAGGGGCAGGATACACCCGCTTACCTGGGAGTTGCTGAACGCCCCTACGCCAAATTTACCAAGATGGTAGAGCTCTAGTGGGTGCCGGCTCATTCTAGGAATCCCGGAAGCGAGGCTGCCGTTAAAGTGGACCGAGGTGTGATTTGCCGGGCTCAGGAGAGCCTAGATTCGGGCTTCATGATGGAGCGGGCGCACGCCTTTGCAGAGCTCACGCAAATACCCCGTTTGAACCGTCGGACTTACCCTCCTTCAAAGCCACTTGCAACAAGTCCTATGAAGACGCCTCCAGACCCGCGCACTTTCTTCCCCGCAACTGCTGCCCCACTAGTGTGGCACTTTCCTAAATGTACCTTGTGCGGCGAACCTCACGCCACACTTTCCCATATCCTTTTCGAGTGCCCTGCTGATACTCCCCCGCAGGGCAGCCTGCTATCTCAAGTTGGGAGGACTGAGAGGTCCTGCTGTCGTCTACGGACCTGGCACTGCAGCTTGCTGTGGTGACCCGGGCTGCCGATGTCATTTCAAGAAGAGGCATCGCCATGTAGTCGTCGAGTGGGACCGCGCGGTGGGCCAGGGACCCGTGGGTCCAAACAAACTAGCCATTAATGTCTTTCTCTCTCTCTCTCAGTTCATCGCAGGCTATAATGGGTGTGGTGGCTAGAATGGGGCGGTTAGGCCAGCGCCTGCATATCCGCCGAGAAAGCGCGATCCTCTATTTCAAGCGCCGCCGCGATGGCCACCGCGGCGCTGCTGCCAGCTTGTCGATGCGACGACGCAGTTAAGATGCGGGCGCGCGCGCTTTTTCGCTCGCGTTTCAGAGCACCTGAAAGCGCGCGCAGTGTCCACATCATCTAGACAATAAGTTACTCATCGTGGCTATAAGGCTGTTGTGTCATTTATGGGAAGATTTTAGGGGCAAAGCTCCTCATGGCATCACCTGGGCGGTTCTCGGTTGTCGGTCCTGCGTAGCAAGTATCGTCTCCCTTAGCATACAATAATAGATGGCGCTGTCCCATAGAGATGCATGCAAACTGCAGTTGGGTGACGATACACTGGATGGCGCTGTACGCATTCTGTGTCGTCATCTCCATTTCTCGTCTCGTTTCCGAGAGGGCGCTGTCCCATAGACATGCGTACAATATGGCGGTTGGGTGAAGGTACGCTAGATGGCGTTGGCGGTGCAGCTGCTCTCCGATTGGCTGCTGCGCGGGCTGTGCCTGGGTGCGCGGGGAACGAGTGCCTTTCTCAGTCTCCTGGATCGTCGCCGTGCGTGTCAGTCTACTTTTATGTTGTGTCTGAAGCGGGGAATCGAACCAGGGACCCCTCACTTCTGAATGCGCGGCGCTAGCTACTACGCCACGAAGCGCACATAGACACATGCACCACGTTGACACTAAATACCCAACATTAACGAAAGACTGCCCGTTTCTAACGCGTTTGTGCTAGCGCGTTACGGCCCGTGTAAGAAGCTGGTGTAAGACGCTGTGGCCTCTCCGCCTTATACTCTCTCAGCAGTCATGTGATGGCATCGGCAAACGCGGTGCGCGTTCCGGCCTGTGTAAGGGGCTGCGTAAGACGCTGTGGCCTCTCCCCCTTACTAGAGTGTACTGCACGTTTCTAACGCGTTTGCGCTAGCGTCCCCTCAAACGCGAGATCCCAGCGTTCGAATACAGTGTTTCTCACGTCTTTACATGATGATCGACTGGGCGAATTACACGGAAGATTCACGGTTTACCGATGATTCCCTCCGGATCTTCGCCCACTCATCATCATTCACCCCGTTGATATGCTGTGATTTTTTTTTTTCGCTGCTGGCATGCCAATATAAATGATAAGCTCAGCCGGACAGACCACCCCAATGAAAGTGAAACAGCAACTCTGCTTCGCTCCTGGATGCACGACCGGCTATGCGTCATCGAGGCAGCGGAGTCAACGTTTGTCTCTCTTTTCTATTCCCAATGACCTTGCTCCTCTCGAAGCTTGGCGACGAGCCGTCCTCGCACACGTGCGCGCCGACAAATTTCTCGATGGGATGTCGGCTCCATATGAACGTCATTATGACGAGTAGTTTATTGAGGATTTTTTGACGCACGTGATAAACGGCGAAACTGTTAAAATCCAAGGAGGCCGACCAGTGCTGAAATATGATACCGTTCCAACCGCATTCTCCAATGTTCTTGCACATCTTTCAAAGAAAGCGCCGAAGGACGTGAGAAACGTCCATCGGTGGCTTACATTCACAGTTTAGGCGCCAGGAGCCAAATGCATCTGTTTATGAAGGAACACCTAACTAGCAGAGTGCAGGACGCGATGGTAACCAAGTGCCTGTTTTCAGCTCGCCTGCAATCCCCGACGTCCAAAAGTGTTGTCTTTCCAACGCTTACTGGACTAGGCATCTGATTGCTGGAGCCGACAACGTCACGGTGTTTACCGTGCGTGATCTGGGAGGTGACAATACATGCTTTGAGAGGTATGGACTCATGACAAGAAACGAAGAAGCATTTCAAGCAAACAGTTCACGCTTACCCACGCAAACAGTTCAAGCGAATAGTACAAGCTTACCCGCGTTGCCTGCCTTGTCAACAATATGTCCTTCAGAAATAAAATTATCGAGTTTTACCTGCTTGCATGTGAAGGCCCAGAACAGCAAGCGGAACGCGAAGCAGGAAAGGATGAAAATGTTGGAACTTAGGCAGGTGCTCTGTAGCGTTTCGTAACTTTAAGCTCGATTGCTTTTTTTTTAGTTTAGTGGAATGTTATAGCTTTACTTTCGTATTTCTTAGTGCTAAGCGATGTCTGAGTGCAATGGTTTAATGCTTGCCTTTCTAACCTGGCATGCGAGTGTGTAAATTTCATGCACCCTCCATTATTTTACCGTGATTTATATGATGTGCAATGCACATTATCTAATGACTTGCTTTACGATAAATTTTTACTATGTGTTGTTTTGCTTCTTCAGAACCGCAGTTATTTTCTTCTGAGGAGTAAGCTGACGCCTTGCACTCCAAAACACAGCAAAGATCCAGGTGCGAAAATCTTTAGTTACGCAAAGATTCCACGCAGTGGAAGTGTCCCTATGGCAAAAAATCGCTTTTTAATAATATAAATTCTGTTCTGTCGGATTTCACCACGTTCAATTAGCATTTGAGGGCTAAAAAAGATTACTTGCAACGGCATCAGTAAGAGGCCCAGGCAGGTCGAAGGCCAGTTTCACGCCTCTTAGCAGACTGTGGCCAACATCGCCATCTACGCTATGCTTGAAACGTAGGAGCGGCTTCCAGCTCCCGTTGGCGTCGCCTCATCGTTCTAGCCACCTTAACCATGGGTAGCCAACAGAAAGTAAAGATGCCAGAAGAACAGCGTGAATGTAATGCTTCATGAAAAGAACAAAGCCGACTTGCTCAGGAGCGTCGTAAGCAAAACCCAGCAGCTTTTGCACAAGGCGCCGAGTGCATGCGTGCCGTTAAAATGCACGTGAAATTCAAGCAACCCCGGTAATTGTGGGCATAGTTTAGAGCTTCGCTTTCCAAACACCTTCACAGCGTGGATTGGAATCACATTTTTTAGGAGCTTGCTCGGCAAGCTTCCTTGTCCGGCGGTGGCGGCGGCGTGTACACGCCGCTCAAGGCGCCGCCTTTCCGGTGATTTCAAGAATGCTCATTAGATTGCGGTGCCGCTCAAGGTGACTCACACCACTCTCAGCACGTGCGCTTCCTTTATCTTCGCCGGGAGCTCACGCAGTGAACACTCTTCGTTAGCACTCGGCCGCATGAACACCGCACAAGCCAAGGCAGCAGCGCGGCGGGCTCGCAACGCAGCAGCAGCTCGGGCTCGCCGCCAAGACCCTGCGTTGACAGGCCGAGAGGCCGAAGCGAAGACGGCTAGCCGTCATCATGAAGCAATCATCTTTCAAGGGAAAGGAGTGCCCGAGCTCACTGAGGGACGTCCTTCTTGTACTTTGCATAAGAAAATCTCTTGTGTATGTATAATGTATATATTCCATCAAAATGTATATGGTGCATCCCAATGTAAATTAATAAACATTGTGTATGTAACGTATATATAACAACGTTGTCACGTCTATATATGAAGGTAGGAGATGTGTACGGAGGATTCGCGGGTTACCCGATCATCTCCCAGCAAGCTCCTCTAACATCATTCACTTTTTGGATATGGCGGTGATTTTTTATAGTTTTCGACACCTGTGCTTTTATTGCGATAGCAATTATATGGACAGTCTCGGGTGGTTTTTGCCGTCCCCGTCGCCGCCGTCATGAACCGTATATGTATAAGTATGTATATATATATATATATATATATAAAAGTCCCAAAGAAAAATAATTCAGATAAATGCCTCCGAAGCGCGGAATCGAACCAGGGACCCCTGGGTCCGCAGCCCGTGGCGCTAACCACTACGCCACGAAGAGCAGATCCTTCACGGAGCTAACGTAGAGCCTTATATACACACGCTTTACCGCTGGCAGGACTCAGTGACGCCAGGCGCTTGTAAGCGTTTCTTCATTACCGGCGAGATGGCGCGAGGAGCGCAACGGCAGCATTTAAATGTCGTCGGCCAGCTTTCACGAGGCTATTCTGTCAGTTTGGCAGGGAACGCGTCGCCGCCTACGGGTAGCTGAGTATGTTTTTCACCGCCTCACAGGTGTGCGTATTTTGAGTTTGCAAGTCCAAGCGAGACAGACGTTACCCTCGACTGGCCGTTGCCAATAACGCAGTTTTTGAGCAAAGTGGAACGCTTTACGCTTTCATTGTAAAGCGCCAAAAACACTTCCAACGGCTGACACGTACGCGTACGCTGTCGCACGCAATGCGGGGCGTTCATTTTCACGAGATGCACATTCGGAATGACCGTATCAGCGGCAATAGACTACCGAAAATACAAACCATGTATATCCAATCAAGCAAATGAAATGAGCCATTTATTTTACGTACTGTTCCTAATAGCAGCATTGCTTTCAAGTTCGTAGACTTGCTGAAGACGGGCGGGTCACTGCGGTGTCGAAGTGGTTATCGTTGTGTGGGACCAACTCGCGCTAGTGGCATCGCTTGCACGCCGCACAACTCCTTTCGTCGAGATTGTAACCATACCGCATAATATTTTGCAACACACCACTGTGTTCGCTTCACTTTGTACGATGAATTCAAACCAGCCACGAACACTCGCTCATGCTCGCATACGCGCTGCGACGCGAACCTGCTTGAATCGAGCGACGCCATCGTTGTTTTGGGGGTGAGGAAAACGTGGAACTGACAGCAGAAACCAGAAAACCAGAAACAGCAAAAAACGAAATTCGATTACGAGGCAACGTTTCTAAATTAGAATGAAATAATCTTGAACGTAAAAAGAAAAAAAATTAGGTGACATGTCGTATATTGCGCTACGTATTGTGCAAAAGTTAGCGTTCGTGGACTACATGCGAGAGCGCAGCAAAAATGTGCGCGCTTCGGCTCCGCAGCTTTTGCTGTGCTGCCACAGAAAGTTGTCGCCAGGTATAATATTTGCGCAGAAAGAACCTTGCCCTTCCGCTGTCTGCTCGCGCGGTTGTCTCGTGGTGAGAAGAAGAGGGACGTTTCAAGCTTTCACCGTGATGTCCGCGCTGATGTTATGGAAGCGTACGAAGGTCACTCGAGCTCAAGGGACGCCGCTAAACGAACAGACAGAAGATGAGCGCGAACTATTAAGTGTCACAGCTCGACACTTGAAGCACGCTAGTTTCCTTCGCTGCTTCCGCCGCCTTTGCAACAGGAGCGCTGTTCAAAGTAAGAGTATCCATTGTGACAGCTTATACGCGCTCGTTCGGTGTGTATCTGTGCGTTCGTTTCGTGCGTGCTTCACTTGATAGTTCGCGCTCATCTTCTATTTGTTCATTTAGCCGCCTCCCCTAGCTTTGTATGTGTAGCTTTGTGACACACAACGTATAAAGCCCATCGTACCAGCACGCGCTGCCCACGGGAGCTACAATTAATATTGCTCCTGAAGCTGTGAGCCTCACTTCGTATGGCATTACAGTTTCTTGCTATCGCATTCATTGCTTCGCCCTTGCGGCGAAACTGTGACTTTTATTTAGAGCTCTAATATGAAAGTGCCGAAAATTGTCAGTAACCCTTTAGAACCTTCACAAACTTCGTGCGTTCTGACAATCTGCCGTAGGCTATGGCTTGTTTTATAATAAATTGTATATTATCAACAATGTTTTCCATTCATTTTCGTCAGTTTTTTTTTTGTCGAGATCCACGGAGGTCTTCGTAAGCTGTATATTAAAGGCGTGGCCAGGTTCGCTGCCTGTCGTGCGTCACTTCCAGCTGGAACCGCCGGAGAGTCCTCCGTTTCCACCGGCTCCTCCCATGCCAGAGAGTACACTGAGAGCATCGTTGGCCGCAACGAGACTAAAAGCTGAAAAAGGAAATGAACAAAATAATTTGCAAAATCATTCTGGTATGTTATAATGCGGAATTGCTGTTATTCAAAACATAAAAGCGTTGGTCTCAACAAATAAACAAACCTCACGTCGCCGTTGCCTAGCAACCGCCGACGCTACATCTTGAGCACCACCCACCTTCTCCGCTCTTCTCCGAATGTCATGACGTCACTGGCGATTGCGCATGCGCTCTCCCTCCTCCGTCGCATCGAAGAGCCCGTGCACGGGCGGTGGCGCGCGTGCTGCGTCTGTGACCCTGTCTAGTTTGACGGAAACCTCTCTGCACTGAGCTCGGTGGGCAACATTGAGAAGCATTTCGTGGGCGTCGGATTGCATCGCGCGGTGTTTTCCGAAGCCTCAGGGCCCAACGAAATGTGAGTCGCTCTCTGCAGATTAGCCACGCGTGCCGCGTCTGTGAGCGTGTCCGGTCGGCCGCGGTGGCGAAGTGGTTATGGTGCATGGCTGCCCAAAGAAACGCGGTTCGATTCCGGTCGCGGCGGTCGCATTTTAGATGTAGGCGAAAATGCCAGAGGCCCGTGTACTGTGCGTTGTCAGTTCACGTTAAAGAACCTCAGGTGGTCAAAATTTCCTCCACTACGGCTTTTTTCTCCCTTCCATCTCTTTCACTTCCTTTCTCCCACACCCACGGACGCTCAGCCATGCTGCCTACATGGGTCTCCGAAATTAGCGCCCTTTCCTAACCGAACCAAGCACCATCATCACCAGTGCACGCTAAGAAACCCCAGGCGCTCGAAATTTCCAGAGCCCTCTACTACGGCTTTTCTCTCTTTCATTCCCCTTCCCCTACCCCCAAGGACGCCTAGCAGTGCTCCCAACATGGGTTGCAGAAATTAGCGTCCTTTCCTAAACAAAACCACAATTATCGTCTCTTGTTCGACGTGAACATAGAGTTTCTTACTATTAAACACTAGAGGGTAATATGGCGCTTGTGTCTATGGCGATTCCTTCAGCGGTGCTTGAACCACGACGGGAATTATGGGAAGTACAGGCTTCGGATCTGCTTCGAATGGATTTCGTTCGCGAGACTTGCAAGAATTATTTTCTGAGCTTTAAACAAAATGAAAAGGAGATATTTGCAATTAATATTTGCATTTGTCAACCGCATGTAAGAAGTAATACGCGAAGTTTGCATAACTGTAAGGTTGAAGGATAGCAAAGACAAGTTTTGCCATCAGGGTATGCGTGGTTCGACGATTGTGCTCTAGATGTGGCGCCACGAAGAAATTATGTTTTTTGTGTCACTACAAACAAACATGTGCATTTCCGTCTCAAAATACGCAGCATGCATTTGCAAATAACAAAAAAAAATTGGCAGATCCCACGTGCAGTGGGAATCAAGGAAATGCGAAGCACGCATCAGGAACGTAAAATGGATTTGCATTGTTGTCTCGTTATACCGAGTTTTGTACATATGAAGTTAACGGCCTCAAGAGCACCATGACTGTGGCATGTAAACCATGCCGCTCATACACGCATGTCATGATTATAACGTTATGATCTGTCATCTACGTTCGTCATGCAGTCGTGTTGTGCCATAGCAATTTTGGTATACATCCCACTAAGGAAACGAGTGGCATGTAGATCATGTCCCTCATGACATTCATGTCATGATTTTCATGTTATGACCTGTCATTTACGATCGTGATGCAGTCATGTTGTGGCATGCCAATTTTCGTATACACCCCATTAATGAAACGGCAGTATAGCGCCAGGACCGTGTCATGTAAATCATGTCCCTCATGACATTCATATCATGATTTTCATGTTATCACCTGTCATTTACGACCGTGATGCAGTCATGTTGTGGCATGCCAATTTTCGTACACATCCCGTTACCGAAACGCGTGGCATGTAAATCATGTCGCTCATGACAAGCATATCATGATTTTCATATTGTGACCTGTCAGTCATGTTCGTCATGCCATCATGTTGTGGCATACCAATTTTCGTATACATCCCATTAACGGAACGGCCAGGATAGCACCAAGACCGTCGCATGTAAATCATGACATGCATGTCACGATTTTCGTGTTATGACCTGTCATTTATGACTGTCATGCGGTCATGCTGTGGCATGCCAATTTCCGTATACGTCCCATTCACGAAACGCGTGACATGTAAATCATGTCGCTCATGACATGCATGTTACGATTTTCATGTTATGACCTGTCATTTGTGTTCGCCATGGAGTCATATTGTGGCATAGCAATTTTTGTATACATCCCCTTAACGAAACGGCCAGGAGAGCACCAAGACCTTGGCATGCAAATCATGCCGCTCATGACATGCATGTCATGCTTTTCATGCTATGATCTTTCACTTATGTTCGTCATGCAGTCATGTTGTGGCATACCAACTTGCGTATACATCCCTTTATCGAAACGACCAGGAGAGCACCAAGACCGTGACATGTAAATCATGCCGCTCATGACATGCATATCATGCTTTTCATGTTATGACCTGCCATTTATGTTCGTCAGGTAGTCATGTTGTGCCATACCAATTTTCGCATACATCCCTTTAGCGAAACGGCCAGGAGAGCACTAAGACCGTGGTGTAAATCATGCCACTCATGCCACCACGGCAAGTACATGAACGCGGCTTGAACGCCCACGTTAGAAAGCTCGCTTTTCGCGCAGGCTTTCTACCGAGAGCGCACCAGACCACCAACGAGAAAATACTGAGTGGGGAGCATAATAAAAGTGGCACAGCGGAATCACGTCATATGGCAATGTGACGCTGGTTTTTTCCCTCTTGAGCGTTCCACTAGCTTTGGCAGTAGTCGAGGCTGGTTATCTTTATAGCTATTGCTTCTCCCGAGTGCGTTGCGCGCCTCGAACAACTTCGCGGCAGGGTACGCGGGAAATAAAACCAGAACTGCAGAAGTAAATGGCTTGTGCACAGTTCGAAAGCCAACGCGAACCAATCCGAAGCCTGTACTTTCCATAATTCCCATGGTGGTTGAACGTTCGCAGCGCCAGGTGGCCCTCTAGTTTATAGTAAGAAGCTCTACTTACGTGAATATCTCTGAGCTGAGATCGGTGCGAAACGTTGAAAAGCGTTCGCCGGGCATCACAGTGCTTGCGTGGCGCTTCCCGACCATAGAGTTTCATTTGCCTCAGACCAAAATTGGGGCGTGCGCGAATCTCCGCCGATAGGCAAAGTTCACCGCCCCGAGCGGTTTCGTGTAAGAAAAAACCCAGAAAAAGCCAGGGCCAGCTAGGTGCAGCGTTTCGCCATTAGTGCAAGCTACGCCGAATTTCGCCACGTGCTACTAGACGTATGTCCGCATCTCCTTCTGCCTGTGTTAGCGCATGTTTTGAGGGCTGCACATAGTTGAGCACTCTAGTGAAACAGTTTTGTCTTATATTCAGTGCCTAAGCAAAAAAAAAAGAAAAGTTGGATGACGCTTAAGCTCCGCTTTTAAACGTTGGCGAGAGCGTCACTGGGTCACGTTCGCTTGCCTCCTCGTAACAGAATTATGTTTTCTCGTAATTTAAAAACGACTTAATGTGGAGGAGCCTCAGAAATATAGAATACAAACGCATACCTACCCACGTTCAGGTAGGTACCATGAACGAAACGCCACCTTGTATTATAGCTCTTGTCCGTGGAGTGGGTCATGGCCTCCACTGCCTCACGTAACTTGGGAATGTACTAAACGCCCGCGTAACATAAAGTGACCGTTGGTATTGATATTGCTAAGGGAGCCCTGGGAGGCCATCCTCGCTCCTGCTGACCTCGAGGCCCACAAGAGGCTCCTGGAATTAATCTGGGCGGGTCGCAGTGGCTACCGGAGCCCTGTAATAGGGACCCACCCTTGTAGAGCGACACGTTCTCGAGCTGCCTTCCTCCGAAGAGGCCCTGCTTACACGTAGTTTCGCCGGAGAGAGCACCGCGCTCTCTCCGGCTAGCCGAATACATAGAGTGGGTCGGCGACGGCGTTTCTACCATCTCTTTCCGTATTTGTTCCAGGTACCACCCATGTCATCGCTACACCGGCGTTGCCCTTGCCACATAGCAATCACGCGAATGCATCTGCGAGTGCTGGAAGGAACGCGGTCGCTTGTGGTGGCTGTGCTGGGCGAAGTTTCTCAACGGTGAAGAGGGGGGCAAAGTTCACGCTGCCTAACGCGGTGTCACGGTGTGAAGCATGTGTCAGAAGTAATCAAAAGAACATGACTTAGCCCGCAGCTCCGCTGGGATGTTTTCTCTGCCGCTCGACCATGGCATGGTGCTTTACGCCATCATGCCACCGCGCCTCATCAGAACGCTTGCTGGGGAGCTCCAGCAGAATGCCACTCGCGCTGAAACAAGGCGCGCTTCACGCAATCATTGCAACACTTGTCATTCAAAGTACAATCCAGCCCGCACCCGCTGCAACTGCTCGTAAATGTGTGGACTGCGCGTCCACAGTCGCCTGCAGTGTGATCTTCCCTGGCTCGCATTGCGGCCATACCATGTCGACAGCGAGGGCAGGTAGCTGTTCGTGTTATACCCTTACGTATGCTATCTTCTTCCGTGCAGTAAAGTGAACGCTTTTAAGGGCGAAGCTCCTCTTAGTCTAACCTTGTCCCGCGTCAGTTGTCAGGCGTAACCCGCGTGCTGGGAGGCACGCGCTCGCCCTCGGCGCGTGCCTCTCTCTCTCTCTCTCTCCCGGCGCGTGCCTCTGCTGTCTTGTGAGAGAGAGAGAGAGAGACAGAGAGAGAGCGAAAGGCGCGCGTAGGCTATGGAAACGTTGTTTCTTAGAGGAACGCTCTACCGGCTCGCAAAGGAGAACGCGCCCTCACCCGCGAGAGACAACGTTGGCGCAGGCAGCGTCTCCTAGCGAGTTTCTTGATTGAGAAATACCGACTGCTCGCGTTGGAGAAGCGTTCACCGGCAACCCATATATATATATAGGCACTGGACCTTGACTTGCAATGAAGTGCCGGTGGGAGATTTCACTTGTGCATAGTTCAACCATGAGGATTCGTAGCCTGCGCGTTAACTAAATTAATCCGGAACTCGGCACGATCTACGATGAACATCCCGAGTTTCGCCCACTCATCATCATTCGCTCCGTGGATATGCTGTAATTTTTTTCTCGTCTGCTCAATTTCCACAGCGTGGAACAAACGCAATTCTGACCGTATAACAGCATCATAAAACGTAGATAACCTTTTACGGCCTGTCCACTGGTGCCGTTTCTCATCAGTACCACTCTCCTGCGAGTGGCATGTCGTGGTCATTATTCCCTTCGTGCGAGACTAGTCACGCCTAGCACATGTGCGTGATTAATTAAAAGCCAAAGTTCACTACAATTCAGATTGCCCATAAAGCTGCTAGGCCTTGGTCTATTATAGCATGCATCGCTATCCCTTTCATTGCTTCGCCGTTGTGGCGAAACTGTGAAATTTTTATTCAACATTGGTATAAGGAAAGTAGTCTTCCAACTGGAAGCTATACCGAACATTGGCTGCGCCATTTGCACGGACATTACGCTGTGGGCAAACAAGCGCTCCTATGGAGAACGGCAAGGTGTCCTAAAGCTGGTATGACCTACAAACCAATACAGTCGGAATACCTGCACATAAGACCCCCACGCACTTTGTCAAATCGTGCTGCGGCCGGAAATGGCCGGACAGAATGTCAACAGGGCCCCAGTGGCCCGAATACTGGGTATGCACGTACTAGAGAACAACAGCATTAAGACAGCAATAAGGAAACTCAAACATCGTCAACAGCATTACACCTCTCTTAGCTACAATCGGAGAAGAAATGATTGGATGACGGAGGTTGACACGGTACGTCTTGTACAGGCCTTCGTTCTCAGCTGAATCACCTTTGCTCTTCCCTTTCAAGCAGCACGCAAGACTGAAATAGGACAGATCGACACACTCATAAGAATCACGTACAAAGTTGTAATGGCGCTTCCGAATAGCTCGAGTACAGAAAAACTCATCGAATTCTGCATACTCAATACATACGAAGAAATGGGAGCCGCTATGCTAATCGCACAAAGAGAACGACTCGCCATCACACACCAGGGAAGAATAGATCTACAAAGGCTGGGATATCTTCTCACCCCTCAGTACTGTGGCGACGAAACGGCTATTGTACGGACACAAATACGGGACCACATAATTGTGCAACCAGTTCCAAAAAATATGCTTCCGATCGACAATAAAAAGCCCCGTTAACTGCGAGCACAAAAACTCCCTCAGCGATCCAGCGATCCAGAAACCTCCTTAAAGGTACCGACGACAGTTTTTATCCCGTGCCATCACCGGGCTCCAGACAATAGGCATACACAACGGCAGTAACCAATGAAAACAAGGTCGTGGCCTGCGCGTCTGTAGGCACCAGATCAAGCGCAACTGCAGAGGCAGCAGCCATAACCTTCGCAATCAAAGAAGCCGAAAGAAAGGGGCGCCCTGCATATATTCTGACAGACTCAGAAGCTGCCTGTTGCTTATATCTTTGAGGCACACTTCCCAGATGCGCCACTTATACTTTGAGGATCACGTTGACGGAATTGCATGACGTTGCCTGGTGCCCAGGGCGTGCGGGCCTAAGGAGGAATGGAATGAAGAGGCGAACTGCGTAGCTCGCGGACTTGCTGGCCGAGCCGCAGGACCCAGCTCAGGGTATCCCGCTGGCCACCATAAAGAACGAAACCTCACGAGCAGGCAGACATTGGAAGACCAATACCTAACAAGACGGAAGTACGCTCCTCCGAATCTGAACCTAAGCAGTCAACAAGCCAGGGATTGGCGCCGCCTCCATACGAACACATACGCCCACATTTCGAAGCTACACGCAGTTTTTGCACAGGCATACACAACAGCGATATGGCCGTGGCACAGTGACCACACAGCCACATTTGCACACATTACTTACCGATGTACAGAGCGGCCAGCACAAGAAATATCTAGGCTGGTACTTTCACAACAAGAACTTATAACGTGCATGGTCTTGGGAGGCACGGCTTTCGGTGCTTGTACTGGGGAGGCAGCTTCGGATCCCCGCCGATCTCCTAAGCGAGCGCAGCCAGTCTTCGGACTGGTCCCCTTTCTCTCTGGGCGTAATAAGTACACCAACTAGTGACCCTAGAGGAGGCTCGGCCAGCCGCAGCGGCCAGTGGGGCTCTACAAGAGGGCTCCACCCAAGGTTAGCCACCGAGTATTGATGCAATAAAGTTTACCTCTTTATAAATGTTAGGCTGCTATACCAAAATATAATGTCCACGGCGGATGCTTTCATATACTTTCATGTAATGAAAATCAAGATGAAAGAGACTGTTCTTTCTCCTTTAAACAGCCCCGAGGTAAAAGAAATTTTACACCATTCTGCGTGATTTATGTGTTCTTTAGAGATTAGAGAGAGAGAAGGGGAAACATTCGAGGACTCTCAGGATGGCGCATAGAGGTACAGATGCTCGACGATCTACTCACCTTCGCGAGAAAACGAAGGAGACATTACGGGAAGATTTTCGCACACTTGCAGCATGAACGCCCCTATTATTTATTTATTTATTTATTTATTTATTTATTTATTTATTTATTATTTATTTATTTATGTAAGCTTCAGCCATAACATTAATCTTTAGGAGGATTGGGGCTATACAGTAATAGTAAAGCAGCTATACATGCGATGACAAATTCACACAAATAATTGAAACATTTCGCCACGAGACAGACATACACGCACAAAAAGGTACACAAAAAGATAAGGCTTTTTGCTTGTTAGCGAGGCGCTAATTGGGGTTAAATATCAGATTTTGTTGTGGTAATGAGCTAGCGCTACGTGTGGAGAATTGCAGACGTCTATAGACTGTAGCAAAAAAAGTTATTTTAATATGCATGTACGGCCTATATTCAAGGCGAGGCAGAGTTAGGGGCACTACGTTCCTTAGCAAATGTTGTATGCTTGCCGAGAAAGCAAGGGAAAACGAAGATGGTGTCACTAAATGCCCGTAATATTTTTGAAGCTCCGCCGTGCCAGTAAAATCAGTTTTCGGGCCGTCCGTCGAGCTGAAGATATCGACAGAGCCTGAATATTTCCTGTGGAAACGCCTAGGCGGGGTACGGCGCACTCTGAAACTTGCGGTAAAAGAAGTAAACTTGTCTCAATCTATTCGGTTTGATAGCGGGTATATAGTAGTTCAATGTTCATTGGCTGTAGGGCTTGCTTCGGTGGGAAGGTATGGCTGCAAATTTGGCAACTGAAGTGGCACTAAAGTAGCAAGCAAAGTGGAGTTTCAGAGAACATAACCCGTTTTGTGCGAGTGCTGAGATGTTTCCCATAGACAGTAAGGGGATGTTATTGTGACGATGTATTTCTCTGCTGCAATTGGGCACACATAGTGTTGTATGACTTCGCTAAACGCTCATGATCACGTTTGGCATGCTTGCATAATATTTGTGACTATGGCGTTCATGTGCATAGGAGTTACCAGAATTGCACATTACCCTGAGTTTGCACTTAATGACAAGTCTCGCTTAATGAAAAAAATTACAGCATATCCACGGAGTGAATGATGATGAGTGGGCGAAGCTCGGGAGGTTAATCGTAGATCGTGCCGTTCAACTATGCACAAGTGAAATCTCCCACCGGCACTTCATTGCAAGTCGATCCAGGGCATATATATATATATATATATATATATATATATATATATATATATATATATATATATATATATATATATATATATATATATATATATATACGGGTGGCCGGTGAACCGTTCTCCAACGCGAGCAGTCGGTATTTCTCAATCAAGAAACTCGCTAGGAGACGCTGCCTGCGCCACCGTTGTCTCTCGCGGGTGAGGGCGCGTTCTCCTTCTTTGCGAGCTGGTAGAGCGTTCATCTAAGAAAGAGCGTTTTCATAGTCAACGCGCGCCTTTCGCTCTCTCTCTCTCTCTCACAAGACAGCACGCGCCGAGGGCATGCGCCGAGGGCATGCGCCGAGGGCGAGGGCGAACGTCGAGGGCAGGAGGCACGCGCCGAGGGCGAGCGCGTGCCTCCCGGGAGATACTGCCGGTTACGCCTGTCGCGGGACAAGGTTCGACTAAGAGGAGCTTCACCCCTATAAAAGATCTTACCCATTGCGGCGGCGACCAGCACGAGCGCGCTCACTCTGATCAGACCGTTCATGTTGACAGGGCCCTGAAAAGTATACAGTACAATGACATAACTTATCATTACAGAACGTACCATATAGTAAGTCCAGACGTGACGTAATATTCGGTTCGACCATCATGCAACGCAGAATCACCACGAGCGAAGCGTCTTCCACTGGCCCGGTTATGGCTCATTATTGACAACTCCTCATGAATGTTTTTATGACTGATGCTCTCAGCGGATTTCTAATTCTCGACAGATTCGTTGATTCCTCGTGTTTTATGTCCAAAAACAACGATGTGATCCTTAGAGACGCCGTAGTGGAGGTCTTCGGAAATTTCGACCACTTGGAGTTCTTTAAGGTGCACTGATATCGCATAGCACATGGGCCTCAACATTTCGCCTCCATCGAAATGCAGCCGCCGCTGCCGGGATTCGACTCGCGATCTTCGGATCAGCAGCCGAGTGGCACAGCTACTAGACCACCACAGCGAAGCCATTGTCAACAGAAAATACACGTTTTTTAACCCGAAAGTGTTTTATGTCGGTGTCCACAAAGGAATTTGGGACGTACTTCTTTAAAGGAAGTAGTTGTCTGAAAAATAAACACTCTTTAGAGATTGGAAAAGTACCACTCGGTGGTACCAGCGAGATTGCGGCGATAGCAGCTAAAAGCACTACCCACCGTACTACCTCCAGGCTTGCAAGCAGGGGGAAAAATTACGCCCGCATCTCCCCACGGGGGGAACTCGAGTATATGCGTCGCAGAGTGGTGGGGGTATCGCGTGAATGTTGCGTAAATGGGTATGGTTTGGGAATGCTTAATTGTTATTTCGTCTTTATTATTCTTGAGCAAAGCGTCAAGTCAAGCGAAAGCCAAATAAAGACGCCCTTGACTGAATTCCGAACGCGCGCTCCGCCGCTTATATACACACCGCCCGCGTTCGAGGGAGAGGAGTACGGGGGAGAGGCCCGCACCCACTGCGCATGCTCGGCTTGCTGAACGCCCACCTGTAGCGACAGTTTTGCGGGTGTCTTCCTGGGCCGGCACGAGACGAGCCGAGCATGCGCAGTGGGGGTGTGGACGGCGCCGGCGCCGCCAACGCCGAAGCGCGACATCGTGCGACTAAGAAATGCTCCGCATTAAAAATGGCCTCATATCTTCACTATACCGCTTTACAATTTGCATCGAGTGGATTTCCGGTTAAAGCAATAGTATTTAGCAAGCAATATTGCTCTTAAATTCCTAGGGATTATAGAGCTAATTCGTAAATTTTGTTATATGCGCGCCGGTAGTTGGCGCTTTAGTAGTCTCCCCGCCTCATCGCCACGCAGGCTTCGGTGTCCTGCTGGCACGTTGCTTCCGCCAAGGCCGCTACATAATTTGTATTTCGTGACGTCTGTCATAGCCAGTTGCGTTGCGACGCGCCCTACTCTGGGAACGCAGACGGCCGACGGCAAGAAAATGATGTGCCTTTCGCACAGCGAAAACGATCCGCTGGCAAGCAGTTCGGTTTCGCTTGCAGGGTTTCACTGTTTGCGGACGCTCCTGCATGGTTTAGGGCAGGTTTGCGAAAGGCGCTGGCGTGTTCATTGCAGTGTCTCCGGGGAAGCTTGTCTGAAACTGCCGAGGATCCCCATGGAGCGTCGAGGTGCCGCTCATGAGTACATGAAAGGGGTTCATATGTCCACAGTATCCAACCCATGTCCCGCCCCTCGATTCGCCAGATTTTGGTCGAAGAGATGTTTGACTTCTGTGTTATACCGATTCCCTTGACAGAGGGATCAACCAAATTCTTTTTCGTTGTCTACACAATGGCGAATTCACGTTCACTTTGCTGCGTTCTCGCGGCGGGAATTGGAGTAACATACTCTTCGTCTTGTGAGAGGGACCTTAGTGTTTTCATACCCGCTGTCATCATCAAAAATGCATCGCCCTCGAACACGGCTTTTCTTGCTTTTTCGGTTGTTAGCAAGGCGCTAACTGGGGTTAAATGTCAGATATTCTTGTCGTAATGAGCTAAGGCTACGTGTGGAGAATTGCAGAAGTCGGTCGTTGGCCCGCCACGGTGGTCCAGTTTCTAATGGCCTCGGCTGCTGATCCGAGGGTCGCGGGATCGAATCCTGGGTGGTGCCGGAGTTGCGTTTTGATGGAGTCCATATGTTGAGGTCTGTGTACAGTGCGACGTCAGTGCACATTAAAGAACCCCACATGGTCGAAATGTTTGCAGCTGTCCACTACGGCGTGTCTCATAATATCGTGTCATGGTTTTGGGACGTAAAACGCTAGAAATACCGAGGTCGGTTGTTTTCGTGACCGGATGTTTGTTACTGATTGGTTAAAGGTGTACAGTCTCCGCTTCAATTGAAACCTGTCCACAATGTAATCGTTTATTCAAAGCAACTTTTTGTGTTAGCGTTTGAAAGAATGACTACCCAAGTACGAGTAGAAATGTTTGTAATAGGAATGATTGATCTATAGATTGATTGATTTTTGGGGTTGAACTTTCCAAAACCAGCTCTGATAATGAGAGACCTTGACGTTGTTCCAATTAGCATTAAACAGAACCGAGTTTTGGTCGCGGTATCTTGCTCATTTGGGAAAGAAAAATGATTTGCTGGTGCGTATCGCGAACACACATCGCGATGATGACGTGGTCGCTGAAGTATGACGAGTGAAAGTTTCGCTTACCGGTTCTTGAATGACAAGTCCACTTCTCGTCCAGAGTTGAAGGTGCGGGATATGGTGTCGACACGCGTGTCCTTTGTATTCTGGCACCGTTATAGGCCGTTTGCTTCTCTACGTCACCACGATAAAAGTGTCACGGTATGCACAGGATGTGGGGAAAGGAAAGCTGACGTGGGACATAGTGAGGCCTGGCGAACAGCTGCGTTTGCCCGGCGAGACGCGCAGGTTGACTGCATTCAATGACCTCATTTATCATCGGAGTGTATAGCATGTACATGCTTTACTCTCGTTGCTGTGCCTGAAAACAGTACGAATACTGAGTCATATTAGCTATTCTGGATATTTTTTGCCGCAACTGCAAGCGGCTGTCACCTCACGCGGCGTTAGAGCATCCTGTGATTTTGAGCTATTGACCTTACAACGTAGACCCTATGCAAAAATAAAGAGCGGGGGAGTGGGGGAGGCACGCTAATCTCGCACTGAAATTCTGGTTTGAATATGTGCGAGCGCAGCAAAGGAGAAACGTTTCCACGTGAAACTGCAAAATGTCGGGCTGTTATTATGCGTACGTCTAAACGTTTTATGAACGATTGTGCCATATGGGAAAATGACCGAGAGTTTGTGCATATTTTTCAGCAACAGATATACGATTGTAGTAAGCGTTGATGCCATTATTTCGCCAATTACAGGGAAGTTGATAGAAACGTTGAAATTCGTGTCACATTTTTATTTGCCTTAGGGTCGCGACAAAAGGTGCATACAAAAAAGTGGCGGGAAAAGTAAGCTGGACTTATTTTAGCTTAGTAGAACTTGAGTTTGGACGAGTTAGTTCATGCGTCAAACGAAAAAAAAATGGAGCGCAAAAAAAATGAGCGCCAGTTCTGCGTTTACCCTGCTTCTTTGTCTGTCGTTTTTCAGCGCTCCATGTTTTCCGTTTTAATGCGCATTTTAGCTTTACGCTAAAATACGTTCAGAGGGTTTCTTTTTTCTCTCGACTAAAAAGAGAGAGAGAGCTCTTTATTGAAAGGCAGAGAATTTAGCCGGCGTTGAAGTCCTGATACAGTTTCTATTACTTTATGGATAATGCTCGGCTATTCTAACAGAATACGTACTGAGCCCTCATGGTGGATGGGTTTTTTTTCACAAATTGCGTCCATTACAGACGCTTGGATGGTATATCATGGCATTTTGCGAAAGTGAGAATATTTGTGGCACTTTCTCAGTTCATTTGGCTATCTCATTGCCTACTGCCGGCACGATAAGTAATGATTATATGTGTGTATGCCAGTTCCATGACCGATTTCCCGCAAGGACGGTGACTTCCCATAGCGTAAAGGACCTTCCATACACCGACTGCCAGGCCAGTAGGCGCACTCGTCCCTATTTTACTGGTAGGCACCCGGCAGTGGTGGATTCTTCTCTGCCTCACTTATGAGTAAGTCCGAAGAACGTACTCATAAGTGATTTTTCTGGTCAAGTGGATCCAGATAGCATCGGTGGAGGACATTTTGGGATGACCTGAGGACGTTGGAATATCTGTAATCCCGATTCTGTGGACAACCTCAGGATGGCTTTGCCTTGTTTGCGCATATTACACCTTGAGAGATGGTGTTCTAATTGAATGCTGTGTGGCACCACTAATGTAACTTGGGCTACAAATTGAATATGCTCGACATGACGCGGATATCAAAAAGGAAAACTTAGCAGTTATGCATGCAGTAAACGGTAGCTCGCGCTAACGCTTTGAACATTTGGTTTTTTTGTTAGGGGCGAAGCACCTTAGGGTCGAGACTTGTCCGTTGTCCGTTGGCGTCCACACCTCCACTGCGCATGCGCAACAACTGGCCCAAGTTCGCAAAGAACGAGAACGCGCCCTTGCCAGCGAGAGACAACGCTGACGCAGGCAGCGTCTACTAGCGAGTTTCTTGATTGAAAAACCGACTGCTCGCGCTGCAAAACTGTTCACCGCTAGATGTTGACCTGCAATGTAGTACCGGTGGGAGATTTCTCTTGTGCGTAGTTGAACCATAAGGATTCGCAGCGTGCGCGTTAACTAAATGTAATCGGGAATTCGGCACGATCTGCGACGTGGGAGCGCAGGAACCTCCTAAAGACCAGGAGCATAAATGACAACGCGTCTGTAAATATACAAACACGTTGTCACTCATTTACATTCATGAGTCGGCAATGTCACGGGTGATTAACGGTAACACCGAACGATCCCCAGTGCTTTGCCCACTCGTCATGGTTCACTTCATGGAGGTGCGTCATTTTTTTTCTCCTACGTTTTTACCTTCCGCAGGAGCAAACGCCTCTCAGCTTTCGCGCGGTTCCCGTGACTGGAAAGCTGGAGTGCCCGCCGGTCTGGCGCAGCCGAGGCTCTGTGCGGCAGTTTCCCGCGAAAGCCCCACGAGCATGGTGGCGCTTTGGGTACTGTCCCCCTATTTCCAGGTCGAGCCAGAGCAGGCGGCGTAGGTGAGCCATCTGGCCAGCGTTGGTTACTCATAGGATTTCGCTATGTGTTTCTTAGCGTTAGCCAAAATACTGGAAAGCCATTCTGCACATTTATTGGGAGGCTTTCAGGCGCAATGAATCCCTTTTGCGGCATTCTCCGCGCAGTTCTGGATGACAGAGTTGCCCTCCTCCCCGCTAATGCTTGTGCCTTACCAGTGTTCACAGTGGGGATGGACATGCTAATTTATTAAATAGTGCGTATGCTTCTATCGATCTTACTTAAGCTCACGCAGATGTACTGACCTCACTTAGGCCAAATATACCTAAGTTAATGCATTTAATTTCTTGAGCGGCTCCGCTAGTTTAGATTCATATGAAAGTGCGTTCGTCTCCATAATCAGCATCCCCCTCCCCATCCCGCTGGGCGTTGTCTCAAGCCCTTGACTACCGTCCGTACGCTAATACCGCTCTCTCGTTGTCGGCACATAGTTATTTTATTCCGAAATACATGTAAGTATCAGGCACCTTGAACCGTTCGTCATGTTACTGTGCGCATAGAGCTACCAGCGCAGCTGCTTTATACTTCCGTACCGAAAGCACGGTACACCAGCACTCTAAATCTATCTTAATATAGAAGCGGAAGCAGGAGTTCAGAGGGGTAGCTTCATGTTAAGCGATAGCTTTTTGCTTCATTTTGGCAAATGGAGGAAATACACATCAACAGTACTCAAACTCTCTCGTCTGCATACAAAGTGTGATCGCAAACGACACGACTAAGTTATCTTTAATGTTCTCCTCGAAGATGTTGCATGCGAAATTACTTCGGTATCTAAAACGTCATTATAGGTTGCAGCGCATTACTCAGTCCACACAAACCGCGCTGAAGTAGCCATGGTGTTTGCTGGCCCCTCTAGCCGAACGAACGAAGTTTCGTGGTCACGGGTTCTGACAGAGTACGTGTCAGTGGCCAAGGGTAGCCATCGCAAGCGAGTCCATAGTCATCCAGGTGAATATCATACACAACAATAGGAATCCGACTCATCTGAAAGCCTTCCGCCGTAGTCTGGCGGTTCCACATTTCTCTCACGCCGACGAAAGGCACCACCTGTAAGTTGAAAGTTTCGTGCAATCGTTATACCGCCTCCCACACTTGAAAAATAAAGCACGCAGATATATGGTACCAACGGCTGAGCTTGTTCTATAAGTCATCTTATATCGATGACTTTTCGTAAGTTACGCTTAGAACTTATTTGAATTAGAAGTCGCGATCGTCCCTTCTCAGTGATGGTTCTCTATGATGCAGGAGACCGATGTTACGAGACAATTGGCTACAAAGGCATTTGATGAATGCTGTTGTAATCAAAGCGCGTCGATTACGAAGGCCATAGATGGATGTCATCAATGAAACACTTCCACGAAACCAAAACCATGCTGTTACCAATCTTTCTTTCTTGCAACTATAATGACCGCTCATGTGACCAGCCCTTGTGAAGTTCCCACGTGTTTTAGCAAAAGTAAGGTTCCCTTGCCGAGTCACCACACCACGCTCTGAAAACATTACCACTGCGCTAATGCCAATCAATTAGGAAAACGGTGATCCCGTGATAGTCACCTTATATCCAGAATCGTTGCGTTCGAGCAAATACAAGGAGCAGTCGTCTGTTACATTCACGGGGGTCAGTTTGCAAATATCCGTGTAGCTTATCTTTGGAATGCCTTGAGTGAGGCCATGGAAGGGACTCAGTGGCGTGCCGTAGGACAGGAGCCGCGTCGTCTTGCTGAAGTACACGTCCCCGCCAAACTGCGCAAAAAAAAAAAAAAAGATCGGCTAAACATTATGGCCAAGCAATTATGTCGAAAACCACGAAGTAATATAATTCACAGCCAGTAACTACGCCGATAATGACTGCAAAAAAATAAAATAAAAATAAACACGTAGTCGTGAAAAGCAACGCTCTCCGTAGCCTCCGATTCGTCATACACCAAAGAAGATGCTCATACACCAAAGATGCAGCTACAGATAAAACTTTATCGGAGACCTCAATTTAAAGCAGTATCGACATGCGATCCAACATTCGGCGACAGTCACGGAGGCGTAGAAAATTTTGAAATAGCAATGAAAATGATCGAATACAATGCACCATAGTCATGGGAGACATTAATGAAAAATGCGCAAGACAGCAAATCCAAATTAGTCATGTCTTACTTTCCATGACAAGCAGAATATCTGCAAAATTTATTTCAAACAGGCTAAATTGAACGCTTGACCTTCACCATCCTAGAGAAAATGCTGTCTTCAGAAAGGGGTATTGCACAATGAACAAGACCCACAAGAGCAACTAAGCGATTGAGAAATCTATGGAGTACATATGATTCATACGGCTTACAGCGACTATGAATGCCTTATTCGACTCGATGGAGATACCAGCAGCTGGTACAAAATTAGAGCCCAGTACGAAATGTAAGTTTCCTGGCAGGTATCGAAGGCGGCAGATGTCCGTCCAACACTGTCACGTATTATGGACTGTGCTATAATCGCTCAACAAAAGTGCTTGCCTGAGCTCGTTGGTTTCACAAGGCAAAAAAAAAATCCATACAAAAGCAGGCATATACTTAACAGTAACAGTAAAGAAGGTAATTCTCTATTCGCTACACGTGCATTCTGTTTACGTATTTAGTTATCTTTGCTGCATCAATTGTATCTTTTCGTAGTTAATATGTTATAAATGGCAAAAGCATTGAAAACGTTCGCGTTTAGAACATGGTCTACAGTGGAGGACTTTCAAAGCCTCAGTTTCTCATTGCAGTGCACACGACTGGGCACTGAGAAGTGCTCCAGTACTCTGAGATGACTTACCGCTGTGCTGTAGATAACTTTCTCGGTGAAAACTGGCTCTAGCAACTTGCGGATGGCCCAGTATGCCAGTGCAGCTTCGATTTGACCACCACTGCAGGAGACAACACCCTCAGCTCGTAGCCTGCATTCAGCATGTTGGGCTAGTTGTCGTTAAGATGTCATCGGGAAACTGCGCTAGAGGACGGCACACAAGAAAGGAAACAGGACACCACCGGTGCAAACTAACGACTGATTTTATTGAAGACAGGAGACCTGCATCCACTTATGTCTCCAATAACAGACATCCTATAACACTAGCAATATCGCTTTTCTGTATTTGCTCGTCTTTTGGAGGAACACACTGCCCCGCCACGGTGGTCTAGTGGCTATGGTACTCGGCTGCTGATCCGAGGGTCGCGGGATCGAATCCCGGCCGCGGCGGCTGCATTTCGATGGAGGCGAAATGTTGAGGCCCGTGTGCTATGCGATGTCAGTGCACGTTAAAAACCCCGGGTGGACAAAATTTCGGGAGACCTCCACTACGGCGTGTCGCATAATCAGAGCTGACCTTGGGACGTTAAACCCCACAAATCAAACCCACATTACGATTGATGGTATGATAATATGATAGTTTTTGACAGACACCAAATTGCCATGGTCTTATACGCGGAAATTTGGTAACTAAGTCGAACGACCGTCTAATTAGACGCAAGCTGGGGCTCTAAACTGCTGGTTATGCAGTTGTCTTCTTAAAGTTATTCGCTATTGTTTCCTATAGCAAGAGATAACGTGCAGATCGATTGACAGAAATTATCGTTCGCATTCACCGTTACATGCGTGGTTACACAAAACAAGGAGTGGTCTCCATTTGCTAATCAAGAATGCTCGCGACTTATGATTTCGCCGTGAAGCTTCACGTAAAATGTTGATGTAGTGTACCTGAACACTGTATATAACTTGAAAATGTGGTTAATTAAATCTCTTAGCATCAAGAGATCTAGCGCGAACAACATATTAAACAGCAATTAGACGATAATATGCCCGAGGCTGAGCGAAAAAAGTCTAAACCCTAGGTCAAAACGCGCCATCTACGCAATTGCGATTTCGATGGCGATGTCACCGATAACACACAGTAGAATTCCCGAGGACACGTGAACATACGCGGGTCCATTTACGTGTTGTTAGTGCTTTACCTGCTCCTAGGGAGCTTTGGTCTATCTTATTACCCGTTTGTAGTGAATAGGTTTCCATTCATTTCTGGTTATTGCACACGGGACTTGCTATAGAACCCGACCGCTTGGCTAAAACATTGGCTTCTGCCATGAACAGTACAAAAACCTAACGTTCTTGAACTGGGTTAACAAGTTATAGCTCATTTGTACTGGACTCTCTGTCCTGATAGCTAATGTTGCCCTAGTAACATGTTTCTGGTCTATGTCTTCCATAGCATAATGAAGGTGGACAACAAAAATTTTCACATTTTGCTTTTACGGCAGGACATGCAAGCGTCCTTCGCAGTGGTACGTTTCAGTCCAGTATCATCCTCATAGGCCCAACGGATGGCATTCAGTCCAAATACGCCTACACACGACCCGTAGAGTTTGTCGACTTGCGACGTGATAAATAGTTGTTTCTTGAAAACACCAATTCATTCTTTTCAAAAAGACCGCTAAACGTCCAGAAATTAATAATTTTTAGCGATCGCTACTAAAATATGCAGGCACTTTATTAAGCAAACAGTGTGGTATTGGAACATAACGTAATATCCTTTCACGAGCTGCCGACAGAAATTTTAAATTTAGGCACTCGGACTGTATTCCTTTTACTATGAATGGTAATAGCCACCATTTTTATTTTACTTGAAATGCATACCAAGTACATATCTAGCAAGCCCGAATGTTGGAAAATTGAGTATTTGTGAAAATGTTCAGTTATGTCCCTTGAAAGTGAAAAACACGAAGAAATGTGGCTTGTGTTGTTTTGAAAGAATTTATTATTTTTCGTACGAGAATGAAAATACTAATACTACAAGATAATATCGAACAACTAGGAAAGTTAGTACGATACAAATTATGCGAGATTGGGGGCGGCAGCAGCTCGTGACTTTGTTTGCTTTCATTCGTCCCCAAAGGACTGTGTTCTGAAACATAGACGTATGCGGAAAGTATGCAGAGAGAATTTCGTATCAGAAACCTCCTTTACTTTCCACACCTAGTTAACCGAAATAGCTGTAGCATAGCATTAATCGACTTAGTAACCGCGCGTTAGTGAAAGATAAATATTTAGAAGAGAAAAACCAGGCGAAAACCACGCATTCAGCGAATCGATGTCACGCATATACAGCGAGAACATTGCCTATGCCTTCTTTAACCAATGTTCATTAATTATCCTTACGGTTGAATAGCCTATTTAGTACAAAATACATATTCTCTGATACCATATCTATCACATAAAACTATTAACATGTCTTCTAATATTGTAGAGTTCTAATGCTGTAACGCCTTTAACTGTTTTCGTAATTATCCTTATGTTCAAATGGCTCTCACGTGAAAGACCTATACCCTAATATATCGATCATACAGACCTCTTAACATATCCTCTATCACCCGCCTTGGTAATACGGAGTTTGCCACGCTCGGCTACCCGCCCGAAGGACGTTGGTTGGATCGCGGAGGCAGAGGTAGCATTATCAAGGAAGCGAAAATGCTAGAGATTCGCGTACTGTGCGTTCACAGTGTACGTTCAAGAAACCGAGCTGGAACCGCATGCCTCATGATCATACCTTCATTTTGACGCGTCAACTAACGTGTCCTCTTTCGTACAGCTTATATTCTGGGATGCTTTAATGTTGTAACGCTTTAAGCCGGAAGCCTACGAGAATTAAGTTTTTCGCTATTATCCTCATGGTGAAATGTCTGTTTAGTATATAAAAGGCCAGCACTATCACATCTGTCATGTACAACTATTATGTGCTCTTTATTGTCATAGAATTTATATGTCAATGTTTTAACAGTGGGAATGACAGGCAGAAAGATCGCCGTGTCTTTTCCCTCTTTTAACAACGGAGCTTTTTATGGGCTCGCCATGACAGTCGCCATCGGTCGCTGTCACTCAGGAAGGAAAACGCGGCCCTCTGCATCCCTTGACCAGCTACAGGCACTCTTTGGCTGAGCCGAGCACTACATTATAGTAATTATGTGAAGGTAAATATATATAAGAAATAAATAAAGAAAAACCCGCTGCTGCTTGGCATTGATTATGCGAAAGGCAGTAGAGAAAGAAAGAAAGAAAGAAAGAAGGAAAGAAAGAAAGAAAGAAAGAAAGAAAAAAAGAAAGAAAGGAAGAAAGAAAGAAAGAAAGAAAGAAAGAAAGAAAGAGCCTGGTGGTCACCCGTCTCCTACCTCGGGTTACAGAGAAGAAGAGAAAGGCGAACCCGCTGCTTCCGTAGAGTCGCCACTCATACTCCTTGCACTCAGTCCAGTGCTTACATGTCATAGTGATACACGATAATGACAGTGAACTTGGCACCCTAATCAGTTACGTCGTGGTTAACGCTAAAATCAGAGCTTCGCTGTCCCCACTGACCTTTGTGGAACTGGGCTGAAACCACAACACCGAATTGCCACAACAATGATTAGTACTTTACCTATGAGTCGCGACGATGACGTATTCGACCTGCGGTAGTGGAACCGTGAGCAGAGGGTAGTGCTTCTTCACAATATCAGCGTCCGGTGCAATCGTAACGAGGACGCGATCTCCAACGTCGCTAAACTCTTTCAGCAGAAGAAGCAGTCCGTTCCGCTCACTATCGCACTCGTCGTTCGGGCGGTCCCAGTCGAAATTGACACCCTGAAAAAAAAAAAAGTGTGGCCAATGTAAAAGGGACTTCGTGATTTCTACTTGTTTAAACTAGGATATCAATAAGTTATCGCAAGAAAATGACAGCATACACTTCAGGGCTGTTGAAGGGTAAGTACAGAACTGCGGGCATTGGGCCAACATGTTTTGAACAACGCAGCCAAGGTATTGTCATCTTGACAACGTAAGTCTTACTTATTAACACCGTCGTTTTTTTTTTTTTCACCATAGTCTGATATCGCTGTTTTCCATTGCATCTATTAGTTCTGGAGCAGCCAGGTGGTTCAGTTAGCTCAGAAACACACCAATAACATTAAATAACAAAATGCTTCGTAGATGCTTCATGCAGTGTATGCGATGACACCACAGCCTCCCCGACATCAGAAATATGGTCCTGGTGCCAGAAAAATGAAAGAGGCGGTGTCATCCGGCGATGTGCTGTGTTATGCTAGCTTTTCTGAACTTGAAAGCGACGATCTGAGCGCTGTAGTATCATCATTTTCCTTGTGACCGCCTGCCTGCTGGGGTAAGCAGCGGTGAAGGTAATGGCGTCAAAAACACAGGTGGCGCGCATATGAATCCAATAAAAAATTTTAATATTCATTTTCAGGAAAACTAAATGACTTTCATCTGCCTGGCTTGGCATATAATATCACAGTACCGACGAGAACATATACTGAAAATGCCTTTGAGATCCGACCACGCTGAAAAATCGCCGGATTTGCCATCTAAAGGGGTCCTGCACCACTTTTCTAACGTAGTCTGAAAACGGCGCCAGTCAACCGTGGAGGCCCCTCCTGAACATGTCAGTCAGATACTATGGCTCGCGTGTTAAGAAGAATTTTTATGCGTACGGTGTACTTATTTGTCGAAACAATGTCCCGTAGCTTGGCTGCCACGGCAGCCGCGTCCGACGAAGCCATTGCCAAAGCCGGGCTGTCAGCGCGGCTTCCGCCAAGCGTGGCGTACACGTTGACCTTACGGTAACTGTGGTAGGCTGCCGAAGCGAAGGGCAATACTTGATCGCCCCCAACAAAAATGCGCCGTTTCGGCTCAACGTCCTTAGTCGTGCTTATGTAGTGCAAAGAGTAGACAATGATGTCCGTGCAGTGGAGTAGCGGGAAGTAGCTGAGGTTGCGCAGCAATCCACCTGTTACACGCCTGCAAACAAACGAACAAAAAGAGGCGGTGCTGTTTGCCTCCATACAGCTATCAGTTTCAGAAACACCATTAGTTTTTTTGGGGTCGGAAGCGTATGGTTATAAGGGGACAATCGGTGTGGTAGAAAAGCGTCCATTTACAATGTGCCTTTGTAGCTGAGAGGTCAGGATGTTGGCATGTCGAGCTCTCGGTAGCGGGAATAAATGCGGCTTTACAGCGGCCTTACTTTGAGAGGGACGACAAGAAAAAAAATTGGCAGATCCCACGTGCAGTGGGAATCAAGGAAATGCGAAGCACGCATAAGGAACGTAAAATGGATTTGCATTGTTGTCTCGCTATACCGAGTTTGGTACATATGAAGTTAACGAAACGGCCGCAAGAGCACCAAGACTGTGGCATGTAAACCATGCCGCTCATACACGCATGTCATGATTCCAACGTTATGACTTGTCATTTACGTTCGTCACGCAGTCGTATTGTGCCATAGCAATTTTGGTATACATCCCTTTTAGGAAACGAGTGGCGTGCAGATCATGCCGCTAATGACATGCATGTCACGATTTTCATGTTCTGACCTGTCATTTATGATTGTCATGCAGTCATGTTGTGCCAAACCAATTTCGTATAGGCTCCGCGCAGTCGAGTTTTCCATGTGCGACATCAGCGCCAGAATGCACTGCCTGGCGGAGAGAAGAAGCGAAATTGGGCAGGCTGTGACAGGAAAATACGCGAACGCGATGCGCGTCTCCAACTCTATAGCAGCAGCAACCGCCCGTCCCACCTTCTTTCGTTTTATTTCCTTTCAGACGCGCGCTCCAAACCTGCGGCAAACTGTTCGAAAGGGCGAAGCCGCGAGCGTTCGTGCGGTTCTCAGCACACGCGGAAAGCAGCGAAGAAATGCTTGCGACGCTGTCGCCTTGGTTTCCACCGTGCGCGCGCGTTTCATACGTGCGACCCAAGCGGCCAATGTCAGCGATACTGAGCCGTCCGACGGGAGCTACGTAGCGCCCTCTGGTCAGTAGACGGAGCCCTATTAACGAAACGGCAGTATAGCACCAAGACCGTGGCATGTAAATCATGCCGCTCATGACATGCATATCATGATTTTCATGATATGACCTGTCATTTATGTTCGTCATGCAGTCATGATGTGGCATATCAATTTTCGTAAACATCCGATTAGGGAAGCGGCCAGGAGAGCACAAAATCGTAGGCGGCTAGATAGATAGATAGATAGATAGATAGATAGATAGATAGATAGATAGATAGATAGATAGATAGATAGATAGATACGCTCAAACTCGCCGAAGTTCGCTAAGAAATGCTTCGCATTTAAAAAGAAACGAGAAATCAAAAGGAAAAAAGAAAACGTTGTCGTATTTAAATTTACGCGTACGTTAAAGAACCTCGAGTTTCGAAATTCATCCGGAACCCTATACTACAGCGCGCCTCGCAGTTATAGCGTGATGTTGACGCTTCACACTATACCAATCAATATGTAAAGGCAGGGTTTTGGTTTTCGCTTTCCGACTGATATTGCATGGAGCTGCATCAATCGGCGGATCCTACACAGGGTTTTCGACATAGATTTAAGGTTACGAAGTTTGTCTGTAACGCGCAGGTGGTTAAGAAAGGAACTGTTTTGTTCATGGTGCTTGCCGTACGGCCGCATACGGACGCCTGCCATATATAGCCAGATATATGCATATCTGGCTATATATGGCACGTGTTCGTATGTTGCCGTATTTGCCCAATACGCATCAGAGTCTTACGTGACATTCATCGTGTTGGTATTTTATTGCCATATATGTCTCTATTACGATTTGGACAAATATGGCCACATGTGGACACGAGCCATATGTAGCCACGTATGCCCAATTCCTGATATCGCCAAAAATGGCATTTTTGTAAGGGATAAACTGAAAGCTATAAACTGAAACGGACACTGATACTGTATGGTAATAGGAAAAAGTGTAGGCATTCTTAGAAACGTCATGCCGTTGAAATACTTGCATGATATCGTATACGCAGAAAAGTCTCCGAAACGTGAGATACGGAGCCGGCGTGGTGAATTGAATCTGCTGGTAGAAATAATCGAGGACGAGGTCGCCGACTCCGGTGTAATTCGGCATGTCGCATTCGCGAGGCCGGCCGGTCTCGTCGTCATAGAAACGCACCTGTGTGTTGCGATGCAGGATATATGCGTCAGTGGAAAGCAGGGAAGCAATGGAGAACAGAACTGTGCTGGCTGATAAGTGATATTCCAGCGAAGGTCATAAGAAACAGTAAGAGTCCATTTCACTAATTAATCGCCAGTAGTTTTGGGGGAAAGGGGGGAGGGGGTCCTCTTTTCAACCGCGAAGCAGAGAGGACACCTTTAGATGCCACAGGTCATTTGGTTAAGGAATGAACAAAGCTGTTGTTGTTTCCGACGACATCTACAATGCGATACCGTGCATATCACAGTGGGCGCCAAGTCTGAACTTTACAAGCACGTCATTTGTTTCTATACAGGCTCCCTCGCAGGAAGAGGGGAATATTCTTTACGATCGATCGATCGATTCGTGGGGCTTAACGTCCCGAAACCACCATTTGATTACGAGAGACGCCGTAGTGGAGGTCTCCGGAAGTTTTGACCACCTGGGGTTCTTTAACGTTGCACTGACATCGCACAGCACACGGGCCTCAACATTGCGCCGTCATCTAAATGCAACCGCCGTGGCCGGGATTCGATCCCGCGACCGTGGGATCAGCAGCCGAATGCCATAACCACTAGACCACCGTGGCGGGCGAATATTCTTTACCTACTCTTCCTCAAAAACGTGGGAAGAGCGTATGCAGCCATACATACACACAGACATTCTAGATACATCCCAAGCAAAAAAAATTGAAGCACGAAAAAGAAAACATCGTGGAAACTACACCCACCGGAAAAGCCGGTGCGATACACAACATTCTTGCGCGTAAATCATTAAGAATAAAACAAAGCAACAATAGAGAGCGCGCATGCCGCCAACAGAAAGGAATATGGCCAAACTGGCAAGGGATCCCTCACTGCGATGGTATATGTGGTAGAAGAGCGAAACAAAAACTGAGTGAGGCCGGAGTAGATGAAGAAAAACCAGCGCGAACTCGTGACGAGCGCGTGCCAACGTTTGAGGCGGTCAGCGTTGCTCGAGACGGTTCTCGGCTGGACGTCCGGTCCGGGGACCGTGGCAACGTCCTCTCGGCGTTGTTCTGTTCCTGCGCTCCTGCTGGGCGACTGGCCCAGGGACCAGGCGAAGCGTTCCGTGTTCTGGCTGCCGTTCCTGACAGCTGGCCGAACCACGAACGCGACCTGTGCTCCGGCTGGGTGACTGGCCCAGGTACCAGGCGAAGTATCGCTGTTCCGGCTGCCACTCCAGAAAGCTCAGCCAGCTCGGGCGCTTGCTGTGCTCCAGCTGGGTGACTAGCCCAGGGACTATCCGAGGCACCGCTGTTCCGGCTGCCGTGCCAGGCGGTTTTACCCGAGTCCAGCGAGCTGATATCTACCATGGTGGCCCGTACTGCCGCAGCTGCGGCGCGAAGCCGTGCTATGACGTGGGCTGACGAACGCTGACGTCGTGAACCAGCCGGGCATTGCATCGACGACCGACCGAAGTCCGCGCCGACGCGTCGACAGTCTGCCACGCAAACGTAACAGGGCGAGAGAGTTTATCGATACTTTATTGCCTGTTAAAGGATTTCACGTTTCTAGCTAGTTCTAGCTAAACCATTGAGTTGTATATGTACATTTTTTTTGCCTGTAAATTGACGTAATGTTTCTGTGTGAGTGCACTCGTGGCTCAATTGTCTTTGTTGAGCGGTCCTGGTCCCCATTTCATCACACTCACCCAATGCACTTTGGAGCGAAAAAGTGGAGATATGTGGTAGAATTAGTGTATTCCCGATGGAGATGAAATACGTAAGAATGTGGTGCAGTTGACTAGTCGGAATAATTATCGAGTTTGGCCGTATAAAAATGCTCTCTTGAGTGTGTTTAACATGGTCGCTATGCAAACGCAATAGCGGTAGTGATATTTTCATTTTTCGTACTCGTATGCGTCGAGCTTGTTGTAGGCCGTTACATTGATATCATGAAAGGTGATGGTGGAGGCAGGAAAGTACGAGAGAACGAAGTTGCAGTATAGACGGTCTAGAGAATGAAATTAACTTCTCTAGTTATGGCTCACCCTGGGACCAGGTTAGGAATAAGCTGTCGAAGTACACATCGTAAAACAACGGTTTTAGTGCACAGCTCTAAAAATAATAAAAAAACTCAAGTGATATATATGTGAGACTATAAATATATTCTCCTAATTAGGACCTAATTTGGAGACAATTCATGTGCCTTCGACTAAAACAAAAAAATTACAGCATATCCACGGAGTGAATGATGATGAGTGGGCGAAGCTCGGGATGTTCATCGTAGATCGTGCCGAGTTCCGGATTAATTTAGTTAACGCGCATGCTAATCCTCACGGTTCAACTATGCACAATGCACAAGTGAAATCTCCCACCGGCACTTCATTGCAAGTCAAGATCCACTGCATATATATATATATATATATATATATATATATATATATATATATATATATATATATATATATATATATATATATATATTGTAAGGGTCGTCGGAATGCGAGGGAGAATATGGTATGCCGACGAGGCACCGGATAAGACGCACAGCCAGGTGGTGAACGTGTGGGGGAGGAGGCGACCATCGTTGTGATGCATTATACAGCTGGTGACTGGAAACCGGATTGACGGGTGTTCGGCGGCCCCAGAGGAAGGAGTAGTTCAGGCAGCCTGTTCAGGAATGTCTGTAGTCACCAGCTGGTTTGGCGCCCTCACTCGCTCCCCCGCGGTGTGGTGGGCAGCAAGCGTACCCACGTATTGTTATCTTTTGTTAGCGGCGTCGGAGTGTAAATCGCCGTTTGTGATTGGCTGTGAGGGATTCAGGGGAGGAGCAACCGGTGTATATAAGGTGGCCCTTTTGCCTGGCAAAGGGGTCGGAAGCGCTGCCTGTAAAGTGCATATACTGTTCTCGTATATAAAGTCACGTTGTGTTTGTATGAAGGCTGGTCTCCGTCCTTTGGGTATAGACAACGCAACGGCGGACAGGTAGTAGGAAGGCTTCCACCCTTCCTTCTTCACAGCAGCAACGCTAGCTGGAGGAACTCGGCTCCAAAACGAAGAGAGAAGCAGGAAGGAGGAGAAGGGGAGAACTGAGGACAAGTTTACCACGACAAGGTCACCTTCTAGAACCTCCTTGCTTGGAAATTTACTAAATATACATATATATATATATATATATATTATATATATATATATATATATATATATAAATGGCTTGCCGGTGAACGCTTCTCCAACGCGAGCAGTCGGTATTTCTCAATCAAGAAACTCGCTAGGAGACGCTGCCTGCGCCAACGTTGTCTCTCGCGTTTGCCGGGGCAGTGTCGAGTTTGCCGGGGAGCGCGTGGCTCCCGGCGCTCGCGGCGTGGGCGAGCGCCGGGTGCCACGCGCTTGCCCTCGGCGCGTGCGTGCCTCCCGGCAGGCACGCGCCGGTGGCTACCTACTACTACTACTACTACTACTACATACATCGGGGACGCACGACCCACGCCTTAAGGAGCTTCGCCCCTAAAAGGGACTTAGACTCAAATCGCGAAATTCCGGAAAGCTCTTTAACGAACGAGTAAAACAAAAAGGGACTTAGACTCAAATCGCGAAATTCCGGAAAACTCTTTAACGAACGACTCCTCACGCACTGCTTAGAGATGTGTTACTTTGCAACGGAGACCTAGTGGCTAGGACACTAGGCTGCTGATCTGGAGATGGCAGTGGCTGCATTTCGAAAGAGGCAAAATGTTGAGGCCCGTGTACTGCGCGATGTCAGTGCACTTGAAAGAATCCCAGATGGTCGAAATTTCCGTAGCCCTCCACCACGGCGTCTCTCATAATTATATCGTGGCTTTCTGATGTAAAACCCCGAAATGAACTAACATGCGCGTTTCACAGTGCATTACTGAACAAGGCTCCGGAGGTCCAGAAGAAATTTAAGGATTCTTAGTCGAAAGCTTAAACTTTTGAAATACTGTTTTCGAGTCTTAAAAAACAACCTTTTTCAAGGACAATAATGCAATGAATGTTCACACATAATTAGGGAAATTTTTCCTAATGATGCAATAATAAAAAAATGATATCCTTTTAAGCCAGCAATTATGTTTCTTTAGTTCACTTGTTCGCCGTCGCTTATCACTGTAAAATGACAATGCCTTTTCTAGCGCCTCCGGCAGCCCGTCAGCTTGTCCGTGGGAATCTGACGCCCCGGACTTCTGGATCCAGGCCACCGCGTCGTAGGACATGATGGTCAGCGCGAAGGGCAGCAGGAGAACAAGGGCGGCCACCGAGCACAAGACCCATAAGCGAAACCAGCCGAACCTGCTGTCGTCCACGTCCACTTCCTGGTACTCGTCACCCTAGGGGTAGCACAGCGAGTCACTCGGCAGTCGGTCCGGTATTCAGATACTCCTGCGGTGCATTCGACTGGGTGCCATCGCGCTCCAACTCGGATTGCAACAATGAGGAGCTGCCTATTGATCCGAGCCAGAGAAAGTGTGTCCCAGCCGAGCGCGCGGCCACTTGCCAGAGCAATCCAAGGCCGAGAAAGCAAACAGGTTACCGCGCATTCTGTTCTGGTGTAACAGGCATAGCGCCATATATGTACTGGGTTGTGGCGCGAAAACCATTTCTTGAAAAGGGACAGAAAGAAGGGAGAGTGAGACGCCATAGAAGAAACAAGAAGCCATCTTCTTTCTGTCAATTTTTAGGAAATGCTTTTCGCGTCAGAACCTAATACGTATGTGATGCATAGCCATCAAGTCGCCCAAGAAACTCTTTTGGAACTACTTTCAGACATAACGCGCACGCGTCGAGGAATCACTGCGCGAAAGCAGCCATGGCTGACGTCATGCCTGCGTAAGTCACGTGATCACATCTCGGCGGCGCTGCGATGTTTAAATGAGAGCGCCTCAGAGAGCTCTGAGCTGGAGCGCGGCGCTCTGAAGGACCCATCGAATATGCCGATCCCATCGAATGAACTCGGAGCCCTCAATTTCGAACAGCCCGTGTACAAAGCGCATCGCCAGAGCGCTTGGAAATGACCAGTCCAATGTACTATTCAATGAGTACTGACACAAAAGTATTGAATCTCGTATTTTTGTTTGCAATAAATTACCAACGACCCACTAATCACGTCTGCCAATGTATTTCCTCTGTCTCCTTTGCTTTAGCGCAATATTGTTATTTCATTTTGAAAGCTTCTATGTCGGCCACTTAAATGTCGGTTTGAGGGAGCGCCAAGGAACGTTGAAGCTTTAGTAAACGCAGCTGGCCACACGAATCAGCTCTCCTATTAAGAAATCTGTAACGCGCACCACGCTAGCCAGCGCGCGTACGTGAGCGCCGCGCCTGTTCATGCTTGCAGACGAAGTGCATGAACGTCAGGAAGTGCGTAGGAAGAACATTTTCGGCTTCGTACATGCATAGATAGTAAATTTATAACAGCGAATAATCAAGCCTGCCCCAATGTACCTGGGCCGAATGTACCCTGGCGGTGATGTGACTGCGCTTCATAAAGAGGTTCACTGTAGCGTGTGCGGAATGCATCTGCATTGATAATGACACTACAGTGATTCACCGCGAGACAACAGAAAGATGTCGTGAGCAGCTGTACTCACGTCATCGTCGTCGTCGTCAGAGAAAGGCCCCAAGCTTTCGTCGACTTTCGTTGCAGCATGGCCAACCTGCGACGGTGGTATGTATTCCTCTGACGGAGGAGTCTCAGGAGCCTTGGGGATCTGTATTTCCTCTGTCTCCTCTAAAGGGACGTAGCTGTACTTGCGATGTGCGGCGTCAGCGTCCGCCGGCGCATCCTTTGCTGTCTTATTTGGCTCTGCGGCATTGCCTGTTGTCGCAGTGTCGCCAGGCCGGCGACCGCTGGCGCCAGCGTCGGCCTTCCCAGAGCTCTTGTCGACATTGGACACAGGCTTGAAGTCCAGTGGCTATGCCAGAGCACGCAATATTTCATGGAAGAAAAAGCACAATAGATAAAATATGCGGAACATGCAAGGCAATTGCGTACCAAGGAATATAGGGTGCGGCACCATTTGATAGTGCGCTAGAAGCACATTAACGAAAGTCACTTGCATGGCTTACGCTCGTTTAAGAGGCAATGTTTATAACGTGTTTATTTACCTAATTCGCAGGAAGTTGTGTCTTAAAGCGGCCCAGGCATCCCTTTTAAATGAAACGACGCAGAATTTCTCATTTACTTTTCAACAAATAAAGCTGCCACAAACACTATTTTAGGTACTGTAGCTGGCACGAAAAACATGGCTTTCCTTCTCGCGAGATTTGAGGCGTGAGGATAAGTCTTGATATGGTTATTTTTGACTGATTGATTTCGGTGGTTTTACGCCGCAAAACCAGGTATGACTATGACAGACGCTGTAATGGAGGGCTATGGAAATTTCGACCACCTGGGGTTCTTTAAAGTGCACTGATACCACAAAGTACACGTGCCTGAAGATTTCGTCTTAATTGAATGCAGCCGCCGCGACCGGGATTTGATCCGCCGACCGTCGGATCAGCAGCCGAGGATGGTTATTTTTAAGTAGCCTACTTGCTTCAAAACGTTATGCGCCGCAAAGTTACTGAACTTGCACAAAACATGGTTCCAGATTTTGTTCATCTGTAAAAGGCCGATCAATTTGTTGGTGCTTCCTTCAAAATAGTGAAACTGGTAATGGCACACTCACATTGAGAAGCTTTCTTTAACGCGAGATTGAACTGTACATTGTCATGACTGTAAAAGCTAACCTTGCAAGTTCTAGTATTGAATTCTTTTTTTTCCGTGCATATAGAGAACCCTTTTCCTCACCACACCTATATTGACGTGCTGTAAACAACAAAGTCGTAAAACTTGGAGACGAAAACTTTCCATGAACGAGAAATGAGGTTAAGGTGGGACTAAGACGAATGCCCTGAAAAGCGACACAATCTGTTCTCGATGCTCGGTAAGCCGTTTGTTTACATGCATCCTATGGCAATACCGATGTGAAAATAGTGGTATCCGAAGATAAACTTCAATTAAAGTTCCAGTATTTCTCAAGTATTCGGTTATATAGAAAACGTGCAAATCCCCAAGTAAACGGCATTGTCATATAGCATCTGTAATTACGACACGGCCGGTCCACACACCTCTTATAATAAGGAGAATGCAAGCAACGTACCACATCCGTCCTTGTATCGCCACGCGACGCCGACTCTTTTCTCGTTGAAAGGGTTGTCCCTTCAGTCGCGGTACTTTTCGGGTCACGGGTACGCCGGACAGCATTTGGGTCTGTGTCACCTTGCGGTGCGGAAGCTTTAGAAGATGGTTTTCTCTTTGGAGGATCAGTGTGATCGGATTGGCTGCTTGGACGGAAGGATCCACTTCGCCCTTCTTTCTCCGGTTCACTCTTGGTGTGCCCACTGGTCGCTTTAGACGAAACCATCTTTGAGATGTTTATCCGATGAAGTGGACTGCTCGCTTTGGGGACGTCACTCTGCCGAATAGCACTAGGCTCACTGTAAGCACGCGTCTTGACTTCTTTGGAGGTGTCCTTAGGGGGAGCGGGTTCAGACGAACTCTCTGGAGGCTGGCGAAGATTAGCGCCCGATTTGTAATTGCCGATTGCCGCGGTAGCCTTGAAAGCCTTCCCTTTCGGAGGACTGCCGAGTTCGACGGGTCTGTCGGTTCTACGCTCGCCAATTTTCTGGGCAGTGGCTGTTTCGAGGCCACCGCGAACCCTATAGGTCTCAGGTGTTCTCTGGAGAAAAATGGAGCGCTCATGGGCACTGTCTAACCGGTGGCCACTCCACCAGTCATCGCGCGAATCTTCGTCGGCACGCCCACTCCTTCTTGGGGAAATGCTGTGGTCCAGCGAGCTATCGAGGCTTCCGCCGTCCTCCCTCCTCGAATGCTTCCGTGTTGAAGCGCCCGGCATGTTGTACGCCTCAGAATACACGCTCCGTAGGAGGCTTGGAGAGTGAAGTGAGCTATACATCTTCCGGGTGCCACTACGCCGGTCACTGCTTGGCTCGATGTCGCCGCGCACTCTTGATGTCTGGCTGTACGTTCTCGGTGGATGAATGGGTCGATCATGCGGGCTGTCGGGGCTATCGTCCTCACTGCGCGTATAGTAAGCTCGTGGCTTGTTGCCGTCATACAATCTTGAAGACTTGGAGGCACTCTGCCAACGAGGGCTACTTCCACCAGTTGGACTGTCTGTGCGCCGCGCACCACTCCAACGGGTGCTGCTCAATTGGATATCGCTGTAGGCTCTTGAGGTCCTCGAAGCCTTGTGAGAGGGAGATGGGCTATGCTCCGATCTGCGTCGGTAACTGCGCGATTCGTAATCGTCGTGGCCTGGTCGAGTCTTTGAAGAAATTCGCCTCGGAGGACTCGAGTAGTAAGGAGGAGCGTCAGGGCTCCACCGGCCGTCCCTAACGTCAATCCGCCGTTCGATGTCGCCGCGGACCCTGGACGTCATGGACGGAGTCTTTCTTGGAGGACTGAGGTCCCGTCGGCTGCTTCTGGTGGCATCATCGTCCCTTTTCGCGTACTTCGATCCGTAATCACCAAGCATTCTGCTTTTTTTGTCGCCGCCGGAAGGTGAAATAGTGCTTCCCTTGGACGGGAAACGATCGTCAGGCATCCATGATCTTCGTCGAGGCGGCGCGTCTTGTGTGGCGCGAACCTCGTTTGGACTGATAAGTATTTGCTCGGGTACCTGCAGTCAACACTAACTCTGTACGTTGCCTTACAAAATCATTGTACCTTATTTAGCTACAATTAGCCGTTCGCCGCCATTGAAAACAGCTGACACTATTACAGTAAAGGCGGTGGCAAAACGCAAAACAGGGAACTTATTGCTGGTCATTGTTCTTGGAGTACGCTATAGTGTGTCCTCGCATGTAATAACAGGCAGAAACAACCAGCGGCAGCTTTTCCTAGTGGGTCAGGGTGTTCGAAGAGGCTATCAGCCCAAGTGGTATCACGATGCCGCAGAACGTCATCACTGTAGTCTCAACAAAGTAGCGCAGCCAAGGAAGAGTAGGTCTCGCTTAGGCATTAAATGTGAGGCCGCGTCGAAACATTTTCTCGATATTAGAAACCACTAAGAGCGCGCAAACTTTCACTTATCTGTAGAACAACGGTTATGTCCCTTGTTATTCGGAACTAATATTTTGCAATAAATATTGGCATCTGCGGAAGCATGCGGGATGCTATTCTACAACTATACCGCTCCGTGCATAAAACGGGAAAGAGGTATATAACGATCGGTGGGCACCACGAGCGGCAGAGGTATACGTGATCCATCGGAAAGAAGAAAAAAAAAAACTACCAAGAAAGCGATGATGATGATTTTGGTTCGGAAAGACGCTAATTTCAGCAGCCCATGTAGGGAGCACGGCTAAGCGTCCGTGGGGCTGGGGGAAAGGAAGTGAAGGAGATAGAGAGGAGAGAAAGGCCGTAGTGAAGGGCTCCGGAAATTTAGACCACCTTGGGTTCCTTAACGCGCACTGACAACGCACAGTGCACGCGGGCCTCTGGCATTTTCGCCGCCATCGAAAATGCGACCGTCGCGGCCGGCATCGAACCCGCGTTTTTTGGGAGGCAGCCGAGTACCGTAACCACTACACCACCGCGGCGGACAAGAAGCGAAGCATGATTTGCATAATAATAATAACTAGTGCTTTTCACTCACCGGCGTTGCTTTCGCGTGGCCTCTCGCCCTGACGTGCGTATTCATCGAGATGCCTGGAACGCAGTGACGAACGGCGATCGGATACCTCGGGCTTTGACCAGTAATTTCTCCCACGTACGGCAGGGAAGTCTTGGTGGGGATCGCTGCTACGGCGCCTCCTAAACTCGTCCCTATACTTTGCCGACGTTGGACTGCGGGAGACAGTGGCACTTGTAAGAGGTGCTGAGCACAAGCCATATATCGTCCTTGTTGCAGTTTGCAACGCTTCTATTTGATCAGCTGCCTCACTAAAATGAGAAGTCAATGACGTTAAGAACATTCACTCTTTTGTAGTGAGAACTCTAGCATAGAACCTATGCTTTACGCATCGGTTTATGAGCAGGCACGCTTTACACGCGTAGTCTTCCCCTCTCATCAAATGCAGCGACCACGATAGCCAATTTGTCCCATTACTCATCCGCGATAGCTACATTACGGCCGGAATAAATGTAAGTTCGGTACATTGGGAGTGCATAGTGTCGCGTAGTACGAACATGCCACAAACTGGGTCTACGATGGAGAGAATGCCGATCCCAGTAATTGGGTAAAATATGAGGCAGCAGTGAGCGCCACAGAAGTGACCCAGTAGCACTTTTTGAACAGATCAAGAAAGCACAGCCGATCTCGTGGAGGTTACTGTGATCATGTCCGTCGAATATTACTGCACTACCTGCAGCAGGTAATAAGAAGATTTGTTTTAAAACAAATCTTCAAAGCGTCCGCTTTTCTGTGATAAAAAAACCCTCATAACTGGGACGGACTATGAAATAATTAGGATATCTATCATTGGCTGATTGCAGTGTGCAGTTACCGCGGACGCCATGGGGTCGCCCCATGTCGACGCAGTGACTGTGGCCACAAGCTTGTCGGCACTGCGCAAGCGTGGATACATTCAAAGAGACAATGTTCAAGGTCATGACGTGGGCTAGCGCGTCTTCTTTCCCCTGTTTTGTCTTCCTTTGTGTAGGTTCCAGCTCGCTCGTCGCGACAAGAGGCGAGTAAACGCACTGCGACAGTAGAATTCCCCCCAGACTTGAAGCTGTAAGTCCGCTAATACCTAACGGATTTGAAAAATTCCTGCGGCAGGCGATTCGTGTGGCAATAAGCTCCTTGACTCATGTGATTCGATGGCTACTCCGAAAAGCATAATTACATGTCCCAAAGTCTCCTAAACTGACAAAATTGGAGTACCTCATCAATAACTCATACTGTTTGGATTGCAACTATAGCATCAGTATTGCAATTTATGATACTTTATATGCTTACGTGACGCGTCGTGAAGTGCCGATGCATACTCATTCTTAATGTAAGTATTCCTATTTACTTGCGCAGTGTATTTTCTACGTATTCACATAGTGTTAACTTGTACCGTCCTTCACTGGCAGCTACATCATCCTCATGGTAAATAGTCTAGAAACTATGGGCAAATTATCAGCGAAGCGCGAAAACTTAACTGGATTCGGATAACGTCTCATGACAAAGAAAAACTTAAAAGGGGTGCACGATATATAACTTCCCTTGAATTGCTGATCCAAACATTCACATGTGTTTATGTCATACCTCAGTCTACGGCCGTCGTTCGTCGAAGGTTGTGCCGAACTACGCACGTAGTTCTCATTGGGATATTTCCTCGCCTCAGTCGCGCCAGCATTTCCGGATTCCCATCGCCGGCTCGGAGGTGTTCTCACCAAATTAGATTCTTTGGAATCACCATATTCGTCGTGGCGTCTTCTCGGGCTGTATCGCCGGTCGTCTTCTTCAGTGCGGAAAGATCTGAGGCTTCTCGACTTCTGCATCACGGCGGCGGCGAAGATGCTCCTTCAGGAACGAAGTCTTGTCTGCATCGAAGTAAGTTTAAATGGATGCTGAAATGTTCACATTCTCCCAGAACAAGGACTCCTGTACCTACAGACAAGATCAGGGTGAATTTGTGCTTTCAGTAGTGTGCCGCTGAATCAGGGCTTTCAGTAGGGTTCGCGCGGTAGTGAAAATCGCGGGGAACACAGAATACACGGGCGCGCGAATTGAGAATTGTAGTTCTGTAGTGAGTATTTGATGGCCACAAGCTGGCTGCAATTAATACGGGCGTTCAGTTAGTAGGCAAAGGAAATTAAGGTTGACGTGGAGAAGCATTAATGTTTAGCACTGGCACAGGCAGGCCGTAGGGCTTACCGTTGCAGGATGAATGATGAATGCAGAAGAGAAGATCTGGGAGAGGCGTGTGCATGGAGCTGATGGCGATATTCTTCTTCCATGAACGTGACGATGATGATGATGATGATGCTCCTGTGTATCTAAGGCGCGTGCTGGCTTCTTCATTCTCTTCACCTTTTAATTCATTGTTCAGTAATCTTCTTCACGTGGAATGCTATAGGCTCTTTGGCTGGGTAATTAGGAGACGTAAAATAGGCACTGGCGCAGCGAAATATTTTTACTTGGTTTGAGCGAAAATTAAAAGACAACGTGATTGATTTCTGGAGTATATATCACTCTTTAAAACCACGATTTGATTATGATAGACGTAACATAGCATGACATAGTTCGACAGAAGATTAATGGGGGGGAATTGAGGTCACAGGAAAAGCGGTCGTTATACAGTAAACATTTCATTGCGAATGTAAATGCTCCCACGAGAAACGTATTTATTCTCTGCTTCAGTTTATCCGTTCCACCAAATATTTAACCTGCCTTGTCTCTTTTTATCCTTTTCTTACCTCCCGATTTCCTTCATTTGCATTACCTTACTTTACTGAACAATTGTGGCATCTACGTGGCTCTTGGCTAATCCCCAGAGCGGCTGTGTGCCACCAGCAGCAAATTGCCTCAAATTGATGTGGCAGAGCCGTGCCCTGGTTTTCTGTATAGTAGTGTGCACATACAGAAATTTTCTCTCATGTATACTGGCGGCGCCCATGATAAGCAAGGTTACATGCCACAAGGCAGGAGTGACATTCCCAAGCATGCGGTATTTTTACACTTTTCTGAAAATATGTGTATGACTGTTCAGTATTGCCATTTAGGTTGGTGCATCTATGCGGCTTCATAAAAAGAATATTTTCCTACCAAACGCACACGAAGACCGAAAATAAGTGGAAACAGTTTGAAGCATCGCCTTTAAGATATGATGATGATGGTGATGATGATGATGATGATTTTGGCTCGGTTAAGGAAAGGACGCTAATTTGTGCAGCCCATGTCGGCAGCACGGCTAAGCGTTCATGGGTAGGGGGAAAGGAACACGGGCCTCTGGCATTTTCGCCTCCATCGAAAATGCGACCGCCGCGGCCAGGATCAAACCCGCGTTTTTTGCGTGGTAGCTGAGCCTTTAAGAGTGGAACGTTGTAGCTCATCATAGACACCGTTCGCATGGCCTTCTAACACAACATTCATTAAAATTAGCGACTTATATATAAAATCGCTCAATTATTTACGCTTTATCATAACATAATTATGTTTTCTGGTGCATTTGAATTGCCGTCCATGTTATCAAGTCCATCAGCTTTTGTTAGGTAGTAGTTTACAATCTTTCTGACGCATTTTGCTTTGAGAGATTCAGTTTCGCTCACAAACGCACCTGTGCCAAGTCAAAGGGCTCGCTTGGTGGGGTGGTCCGGGGAACTTCTGACATATTGGCCGATCCCCCAGGGTGGGTATGGGCCAGAATTGAGGGAAACAACAACAACAACAACATGTGAGACGAGCTTCTTAACGCTGGAGGCAATATGTGTGGCGCTAAATAGACGAGACACAGACAAGACACAACACACACGGGCGCCAACTTCCAACTGTTTACTGCCAGGAAACATCGGCGAATCTGACACAGGATACAGGGCAAGATAATCTTTTGCCGATATGCAAACACAGTGACAATAGGTGCAAAAGAAGACATCATAAACCACGCAAGATAATATTTTGCAGATGTGCAAACATAGTGACAATAAGTGCAACAGTAGACATCATAAACCAAAGAGTGGACCTGAATTGATAAGTGCAGCACCTAATGGGAACAATGAGGCATGCCCACAGCAACACCTGTCCATTACACCATCAAACCCAAGTGCTGACAAGGTACTTTGCGCACAGACTGAACTAACAAAGGCTACAGTCTATCTTCCAAGACGAGCACTTCTTTATCACTAAAAAAGAAGTGACGGCATACTATTGCACTAATTGCCTGCCTCGCTTATCTCCCCTTCAGTGGGGCTTTTTGCTTTCCTTGGCAAAGTGTTTTGCCTTAGGTACTGAAAGGAAGAGGCGTTTTTAATGCGCTACCGTGTCTTCGTGCCCCTGTTTTGGTTTCTTGTGTGTAGCTTCCAGCTCGCTTGTCGCGACGAAAGGCGAATAAATGCCTCTCGTTGAGCCTCGCGAGTAGGCGCTCTAGTCTATTGTGTGCGCAGATGCGCAGGTAGTTCCACTATGTAAACTGCCTTTGCTACTTTGCGTTTCTGGTGCTTACGTACAAGTCAGGGAGACAGAGGAAGTTTCACTTTAATACAGGCAGTCGGTTTTATTCACACGGTTGGCGTTCGTGATTGCTTCGCGCTGTAATGCCATAAAACACGTACCTGCTACCGTTTTAACCGTTGAACTTATACGCGCACTCATGCTGGCCCGTCTTCCTTCCGTACGTAGACCGGAAAGCACGCGTACCCCGCCCCCCCCCCTTCCCCCCTCCCACAACCCGGGAAATTTAACCCTGATTGAGGGCCTAGTCTATCTGCTTCTCCACCTTGTCGTCCACGCTTACAGGCAAACGATGCAGTTTTATGGGCGAAAAGCTGCGCCAGACACACAAATTGACGGGTGTTTTTGCAAGCAACGCCTGTTTTGCATTGATAAGTGCACGGATAGCTCATTTTATTCAATAATCAGCAAATTCCTCTGTGCGAAGGTCGTATTCCTCAAGCTGGAGTACGCATATAGATGTGTCACAGCATATTATGTATCCTTTCAACGCATTCCATAAAAGTCAATCCAGTTTCTAATAGTTGAATGAGGAAGTTTTACTTCGGCATCACACGGAGCAATAGTCACTGTAAGAACAAAAAAAACAAAAAACAAAGGTGCAATTAAATTCCAGGTTCTTGTGCAAGAGGAGTAACATATAAATTAAAGCCATCTTACATATGACATTGGCAGCGTCTCATGGGCATATAATTGTGGCAGTATTGGACGTAAAACACAACGGCATCTATTCTAATAAATACCATAACTGTAGCCTAGTGCGTTCGCAAATAGTCTTGTACAGATGTATAAAAAGGGTACTGATATAGAACTATAAGGTCATTACCTCTATAGACCATGAATTTAATATAAGTAGAATAAATTATCTACCCTTTTATACCTGCATTCGTCAAAAGCAGCGGAACAAGATGAGTGCAAACGTTTTTCTGTGCAGCACTGACGACACCTGCCTCTTCATGAAAAGCGTAAGTGTTAAGCAAATCGTTAGAACGTAGGTTCTATCTAAAACTCGATCGCACAGCTATCGCAGCGAATATACGCAGCAGTACAGCAAAAGTCAAAAGAAGTACTCAACGCTCGCAGCTGCGAACCGACCACCTGCGCTCTAGGCTCGCGCTGCCCGCGCTCTCTCCGTCCTCGCTAAGAGCAGCGCTCGCCGACGTACACGTGACCTGGCGTCCAAGGGCATGCGAATATGCGCACTCTCAAAACTTCACATCGGTTGGCGCGCATGTATTGGATTAAGAAGAAGAACCATTTAATGAGTGCAAAGGAGAAGCTAGATGTCGGCCTGGAGAGTGAGTCTCTGGCCTGCTACTCCTCACCTGGGTAATGTATTGGATTAAAGAATGGATAACACTAAGCACGAGAAATCGATCAATCGCCACGAGCCTCTCTGCGACTCAGCCACCCATTTATTGCCCCCTATCTGGCACATTTATTGCACCTTGGCCTGCAGAGTCCGCAGCGCACCACCTGCCAAGCGCCAAGGGAAGACCCTTTCCACTGTATGTGGAGCTGCCCCAAGCCCATGGCGGTAGATCCGGTTCCCAACCACACCGTTTCCTCGTGGGAGGCCGCTCTTCGGGCCACATCCTCGGATGACGTCCAGGGGGCTCCCGGATGTGTGGGGGCCCAACCATATTCAATTATATTTATTATAATAAAGTTGTTATCCATCAATCGATCCAGGTGTGCACGAGTTAGTGCAAGCTGCGCAATTTTTTTCTCACTTCCTGAGATTTACTCTCTGAGGTACCCGTAATCAGAAGCCACTACTTGGACAGAATACAAGATTTGCATAGAAGCCAGCACTGAAAACATGAAAATTACAACTAGCTTTATACTGGACGCACGTACAATGGCAGAGTGTCACGGTGCTAATAGTACGGACATGGTGTGTATACCGGAGCCCGGTGACGTAGCACAAATCGAAGTTACAGCTCTGCCACATATTATAATCGACACTTGTGAAGTAACATACATGTAAAAAAATTGCTACAGTATACGATGGTGCAGTGATCGCAGGGTGATCGCACACACATCGATTCGAAGGAGCAGCTTTGACTTACTGATCGCAGTAGCAAGCACTAAAAGAAAGTATCCGAGAAAGCGGCCCATGTTGTTGCCTGCGAGAAAAAACAGGATGCTTTACCCGTACAGAATATTTGAATATATGGGAAAAACACGCGTATATTATAGCCACATATAAAGTAACGCCTCACAGCTTGCTTCACAGTGATGTTTACTGTTGGGAATAATATAATTATTATCTTTTTGAGGGCATGAAAGTATGAAAACCACGAAGTGTGTGTTTGTGCGTGTGTGTGGGCTCATGAGTTGTGAATTCTTTACATTTGAAATCAGGTGCCGAGACTTCCTATTTTGGTGTATAGGACACTGTTACAAGAACGCGACCATTTTACATGCTTTAGCCCGGTTCTTGTGGAGAACTTCTGGCCTCCGTCCTGCTCTATGTAAAACATGAAGTAAAATGATATACGACTAATTATTAGTCAAAATACTTGTAATTAAAGCGGTTCATCTTTCCACACGAATTGTATGAGCATCGAAATGAATTCAACGCAAAACACCCGTTTTTATCCGTGCGTCTTGCCAAAAAGTCGTGTACAGCAGTGCATTCTTGCCACTGTTTGTAGAAGGCTACGTGTACACGAGTCTCAACACAAAATATCTTTTTCAGTGGTATGAATGATAAATTCTATTGCTAGAATTTGTAAGTTAAAGCATACTCTCTAAAATATTTACCTGTGAGCCAAGACAGCCCAATTTCATTTTCGAGCATTCATCTTTCATAAACAGCTAAATATTCTCTACTCATTCAGGTCACAGGCAGGAATTAATTTATTTTCTAGATGACATATGAAGGACAGTTTCTAGTTTATTTATAAGTCCCTACGACACTCAAAATACGGCAAGTTATTAACAACTGCTAACATTTGCAATATTGTAACTGCAGTCAATCTCCGGCATGTACCTCCATTTATAATTTTAGATGGAAGCCTGCTGTGCCCTTGGCTAGTAAGCGACTTTACCCCACGCCACTAATGAAATATCAAAGTGATGCTAGATTTCTGGGTGTGGTAATGAAAACAACGCCCTGCCACATTAAAAAAATTCTGGGCTTTTAGTCCCAAAACAACAATATGAGAGACATCATAGTTGAGGGCTTCGGAGATTTCGACTACCTGGGATTCTTTAACTTGCAATGACATCGCATAGTACATGGGTATCAACACTTTGCCTTCGTCGGAATGCAGCCGTCGCTTCCAGAATTCGATGCCGCTGCCTTCGCATGCGTATTGAAGCTGTTGGAGAAAGGCCCATAAAGACGGAGCGTCCTTTAAGGACTTTGGTTCAAGGAGAGACAACAAATTACCTGAACTATGGCTTGGCATAGACGTAGCTGCGTTTCCAACACCGCTGTACACAGAAAGAGAAATGCCGCTTCAACCACAGCTGCGATACATATGACTGCGAAGGCTAAAAGCGAAAAGAGCGTGGCTCGTATCGCGAAACATGGCCGCTTTGCCGCCTCTTTGAAAGCATGTACGTGACACTTTCTTTTTATCTCTGTAGTGTCAACATGCTGCTACAACAAAAAAAAAATTCTTGTATCAACAGCACACGAGGGCGACAACAGGGTTTACGTAAAATGAAGGTTTCAGTAGAAATCTAGCAGGAATAAAAATATTAACCTGAGTCCCCTGAAGACACATTTTATCCACACCATGTGACAAGGAAATTCAACTAACCAGCGTGCTGTAATTATTGAAATGTTCGTGAATGACATAAAAATGCCCGCAGCAAAAATTAGTAGCTAACTTTCTAAAAGTGTCTCTTCCAAGAGCAGTCCGGCTGTGTATTCAGCATTTATATTTTATTAAATATCACTGAAACTAGTTAGAGTCGCAAGAAAATCTGAGCTGTATGACCACTTTGAATTTCGATTGCATACTGCCAGAAGACGGCGATTGACAGAAGTCGCCTCTGTAACTGGTAATCTTACACATCCCGAATACCTGTGATGGCGTTACCTAAGGAAGACGCAACACTGGCATTACGAAATTGCCTCAGTACTACTAATTATTTGCTACGTTCTTAGCTGTTCTAGGCAACTTCCATAAAAGGACGAAGGGGTGCGTAGAACACTGGTCTTCAGCTGATTTCATTGCGAAAGAGATGTATTAGTATCAGAAAATTTCGAGAGCTAAAAAAGCATTTTCTTATAAAGAAATAGAGAAGTGCTATAAATATTTCATTATATTTCCACTCTCTGTTCACTTAGTTGCAGTGTGGGGGAACTTGCTTTAGTGAGCGTCTTCTTTACGTTAGAACTCGCATACTGCTTCGCTTGACAATATATTTTGAACGTATGGTATTGTATTGTACTGTATTGTAACTTCGTGTAATGAATTTTTTTCGTATGACATCAATGAGGCTTATTAATTACTGTATAATTAATTTCTCAGGTAGAAGAAAAAGAAGTTTGGCGGGCATCTGGTATGTCATTCCACTAAGGCCGACGATTCGCTCTCTCACAGTTAGGTGTATCACAGTTGTGCATATCTGTTGCATGCAGCCGATTCGTACATATGAGCACTGGTGCGCAAACTACTTTACTGACCGCGCTGTCTTACTCTGACAATGTACCTCGTAAATGGAATAGGTACTAATTGAAACTGTCATATCATTGCTTGATGTAGCTGACGGTTCCCTCTGGAAGCACACCAAAAATGCTTCACAAAAGTACTCCTCATATTACGTAAACGAGTAATTAGTCCTCTCACAACTTGAGCGGTTTGTGCTTTTATATGCTTGCTTCCGTTAATCAATGAGTATAGTGAAGTAATTAACTTACTGAATCTAGATTTATGTTTAGCGAGCGAAGTATCTCTCTAAAAGCAATATCTCGACGCAACAGAGAAGGCAGGACGTTGGTTCCTCAGCGACTGTAATTAGTGAATAACCAATTATTGTAAAAATAATTATTAGATGTAATAAGGCCGGCGCCGTAGAAGTATACTCTCATGTGCTGTGACTGAGTAATAAAAAAGTAGTACGATAGTGTGTAACGTTCTACTTGGGAGTCATGGTTACGCCGTAAATTCCTAATGCAGTTGTTCATTTGTGCTGAATGGGTTGTGGTTACGACTACGGCTTTTATGCTTTCGTTTGCTTTAAGAAATGTTGAGGAGGTTGCTGACCTCCCGCAGTTCTTGATTTAACATGTAGCAAAGTACTGGCACAATTGGCCGATGAGATGTTCCATGGAATGCACCGTAACTTAACACAACATATTACCAGGTACCTGTATCGGCATCAACATCAATTACTTTTAGTAAAATGTTAGCCAAAAAGCAAATTAAGCTATTAATACTCGCTTAAAGGTTCAGAGTCACTCTCATCTAGAGCGCATTTTCTTAGACGGTGAAATAAGACACGGGAAGAATGCAGTCATTCGTCTTTGAATCATGAGCAATGAATTCATCTCGCTGAGTTTTGCATCGAAACGGGTTCGTTGTATTGTTCTGAGGTAAATGCAAAAAGAATTTTCGAGATCGATGCAGGCAAACGCAAGTTATTCAACTTACAAATTCAAAATAAAAGCAGACGACAGATATCGGCATCCCAAGGCGTGCATGCTGCTTCCAATCAAAACGCGGCTTACATCTTGCAGAACCGGAACCGTGCTGCCCTCTGTGGCCTTCCTACCACAACCACCACGTGGGCCGCACAGCGATCCTTGTGTCAGTTACAAGCAAAATGAAGTTGTAATGCCCAAATTTGTACCTTTAGCAAGCATAAAACACGTTCTGAATTTGGAATTTCTCATATTCGGTGCATTATCGATATGTGCGATGTATATTTTTATTCCCTACTGTTCCCGGCCAATCAGAACCTGCAGCAAAGCAGCATGGTGATGTCATATCCGCTAGGAGAAACTGTTGATGTATGGCGCTGCAGTCAGCGCGGAAACCGATTTCAGGTTTAAGTAGGGAGCCATTTCAAAATGGCGCAAACGGTCTAAATACAACTCACACGCTTCCCAACGTCATGAGCGATCATGTTTTCTTTGGGTTTTGCATTGTATATTCCCCCATTAACGTAGACTCTCCGTATTCCGTTGGCGAAAGAAATCGAAAACAGGAGAGACGTATCGCTAACTACCAACTTTTCGATTGCTCCTAGACAGCACAGAGAGAGAAACATATATTGCAGTAGGACTCTTGCCACTCGGATATTATACAAACAGATGTCGCCAACGCTTAGCGCCCCTTCTCGCCCAAGCCACGCCCATACGCAACTCAAAGCGGCGGTCGTTACGTTACCGACCTAGAATGAGAGAGAGAGAGAGAGAGAGAGAGAGAGAGAGAGAGAGAGAGAGAGAGAGAGACAAATGCGGTGGAGGCGAAGTCCTGAGGAGAAGCACCAGAAATCACGTCTTCCCCTTAATTCTACCCTATGGTTCCTCCATTCCTAGTCCCGCGCAGGTCGACCACTGCACTATGCGGTGCGATGGCTCATCTCCAGCAGAGCGAGAGAAAGAGAGAGATACAAATAAGAAGAAAAGGCAGGGAGGCTATCCAGGAACAAACTTCCGGTTTGCTACTAAGAATAAACGGCTTTTTCAGCAATTGAGTCCGTAAATAAAAGAGACCTTTCTATAAAACTGCGGCAGAGAGCATCGATACGTAAGCAACGTCGCCTGAAAAGCTATTGGCAAAACCTTCCCAGAATGCATAGCGGTGTTAATAGGGAAGAACAGGAAGAGGCAAAAGCACTGGAAAAAAAAAATGGGACAGCGTCACTGTGAGGTGTGAACACTGTTCACAGAGTGAAGCTGCCGTTCCTACCAAGGTTTGGCGCCAGAGATGGCTCTGCCGGTAATGACCAACAGCGCAGCTCGACAATGCGTTCGACGCCTGGTGTCAGAAAATACGTCACGCGAAGCAGTCAGCAAGCGAATTGCCTCTGCGGGATAGTTGCGCATTCAGCCAAGGTTTACGAGTACCATCGACGTCTCCATGCATATTGTGCAGCCGTTTGCGCAAAGTAGGCTTGTCTCATCAGCCTGTATATATATAGCCGTGCCCGGAATGCACGTGACCTCCCCCACCGGAAGTGAAGCCGGCGCCACCACTCGCCGCAGCAGTACTCGGCGCGCGCTCCGCTCCGCTGCAGCTACCTGCAGCGGCGTGCGGCCGCATCGCCGCGCTTCTTCGCTCGGTTGGCGCGCTCAGCTGCGTGGCGCTCAGTTACGTGGCGCCGCGGTAGCAACACTCGGCGCGCGAACGCGCCAGCCAGCCCATTGTTCCTCGCCGCCATGCGTGCCGAGTTCAATATCGTATTGAAGACGCCCACTGAGGCCATCACGACGTCGAGATGTACGTGCATCGATCTCGCATTCACCAACGACCCATACATTGTGCGAGATGTGATGGATGTGATGTATGTCTCCACCTACTACTCGGATCACAAGGCCATGGTAGTGTTTATGTACACCGGCGCAAGGACGCCCACCGGAACGATAAGGGGTAACGACACCGGTCACTGTCCAATGACACCACCCACAACGCCGCGGCGGTCGTACTACTTCGATATGCCCGAGACCTGCCTCGGGGGTGGGTGGCGATGCAGGCTCGTTGGTTGTCCATTCTTGTGCGAGTTGAGTGCATTAAAGGGACACGGACAAAAGGAAAAGGCGTACACACTGTCGTCCGTGTCACTTTTATGCGCTCAACTCGCACTGCCTCGGATATATCTGCATATACTGCCTGGACGACGAACTAGAAGAGGACATGTGAAGTGTCGACACCACTCTGATGGCATGAAATCATGTGGCTGTCACATTGCCTCATTCTTTATAACACAACTCCGCAACACCACTTTGCAGCACCCCTCCCCAACAACAATCTAGCCAAAAGAAACGCTTTCGCGTTCTCATCTCATCAGAATATGCTTAGGGACTGTCGAACTTTTTCTCTCCTTTTCATCTCTTTCAGTCCCCTTCCCCAACCGACGCTTAGCCGTGCTCCCGGCGTGGGCTGCAGAAATTTGCGTCCTTTCCTTAGCCAAACCGTAATGAATCATTCAATTCTTTTGTAACAGTTTACCACCGCATAAACACGCGTGTGCCACGGAGCTGAAATTATGACGACACATTTGCCTCTCTACAAATTGAAGGTTTGAAGCGATCTATTTCTTATGCCATCGCTATAGGGTAAGCGACATAGCTGGTGGCTGTACGTGGCCTGTCACCTCGCTCGCCGGATGCTGGCAAGCTTTAATTCTGCTGGGAAGGTGTTAAAGGAAAAGGCGAGGAAATACGTCCTGTGCGACTTTACCTGTGGCGTTAGTGTGGCAACTGTTGCGTCTGCGAGTACTCGCAATCAAAGAGTTAGCGACTAAGGTTTGATCATGCTTACTTTGAAACATGCCGCCATGTTTGTTGATTTATTAAGCAAAACAAAGCTCACTGATAAAGTTTCAGAGCATGAATGCGAGAAACAAAGTAGTCGTCGCATTTCGGTAAGGTACATCTATAGATATCCGTGCTTTGTGTTACTAGCAAGTCTGTAAGTTCACAGCGAGTTCTAAAACAAAAAGGGATTCAGAACGCCTTAAAGTACCACTTTATTATCGAACCTTGATTTTCCGTGTGTTGAAGCTTGTGGGATTTGCGATGAGCCATGTTGTGTTGGACAGCGTTTTTTTCAAGTTCCTGCAAAATTTTGCCATTATGATAAAGATTACGCATATAAATGCTCTAATATACTGTGCTATAGTTAAACATATAATTTGGGTGTTTTATGTATCACTTAGTGGCCTTTCTTTTAACAAACTTTTCAGAGCAAAAGGCAACGTGTATGGTCTACTGGGAGTAACCAGCCTCGTGCTATAGTAGCCATCGCCATAGGTACTTGTCGAAATCACTGTGTGTTTGCCTTTTTTATCCTCCTACGAACGCCTTTATTTAGGACTCTCCAGCCCTCTCCTCTGAAAACATCGTGTGTAGTAAGCTCGAAAGAGATGCGATGAGGAATTTGCCGCAGAAGTTATGACCTTGCGAAGAGAAATCCATCCTGATATAGGTACTTGTATGAAACATGATATGCCGCCTTTTCGTGATTCTAAGCACCCTCCACATGTAACCCCCCCTCCCTCTTTTCAGAAAAGGAATTAGGAAAAAGTTTGCCTGCAAATCTAAGCACCGCTTTGTCCCTCAATGAAAGGCATAACCATTACAGATTTTTCGACTCTAAGCAACCCTGCCCACTTTGGGCATCCCATTTGCGAAAAAAAAACGACAAAAAACGGGCCGCTTCTGGTCGAGTGAATGCGGTAGATGGCATCTTCATTGCATTATCAAAAATTGGGGATCACTTTGCTTTGATAGCCAAGCAAAGACTGATAACGCGCGCGTCAACCGCCTCAACCGCTCAGCTGTTCAAGTTACCTTATTAACTCCAATGCCTTCGGTCTTGAGGCTCATTTTTCATGCAAATACATATATTTTAATTTCTTTGTACGTCAGGAGGCTGCTCCAGAAATTTGCTGATATTCAAGAAATATTTGTTTATTTCTGAAGAGCGAAGCGATAGGCTTCACTGTCTACCGCTCGGAAAATTTTTTAAGATTTTGGTTAAATTGGGCAGATCGTGCGTCACATTTACGGGAACGAACACGCTTTCACCCCACAAAAAAGGAATTAGGTTTTTAATTTTGCTCTGAAAGTGGTGCAAAAAACGCCGCTAGCGACACCCAACAGTGTGTTCGTCATTTTCCAAGTGTACGAGAACCAGCCCGCGCAGGCATACATGTTCTGCTGAAAAACTATTATGTATGTCTTACAAGCGTACTTCACCCTATGAGATACCTTGTTATAGCGTGCCAGAGCAATTTGCTCTTTTTTTCGCTGCTTTTGGGGTGGCGCAGGTGGCGCTGCCTTCGAATTCGTCTGCCTGCATAGGTGCGTAGTACTGCGTTTGTCATGCATGCGGCGCTGCATGTCCGAGGCGCACCCCCGCGCGCCGACTTTCCATCGCCTCTCCTCCTGCTCGTCACCTCTGGAATGTCGACCTTGAAACCGGTTCCTGTTAAGCCTCACGCGCCCGAAAAGGTAGGTTTCCAGGGAGACGACGACGCATCATGCGCGGTAACCACTGTTGCTGGCATGCCTACACTAGGGAAACTTCGTAGATAAAAAAATTGTGTTTTAATAATTTCTATTCAGTTTCTGGAGAAACCACTGCACGCTGGGACACTTTGAAAGGTACGCTTTCTGTTGAGCCAAAAAACGGGAGACCGATGAAGGCCGGTGGACGGTCCCTTTAAATATTTGCTACCAGAAGAAATAATGTAAAGAAAGATTACGCCGTAGTAATGGAAATTAGTGAAATTGGTTTTCAACGCCTATCGTAGGGCGTCGTCTGCTTCCCTCGGGAAACGATGCGTTGCGGCCTTTCCAGCTCGACGACGCACATTTATAAGGCAACTCTGGCAATTTTTCACAGTCCACGGATATCAATGAGATTTTCAATATATGTTCTCCTCGGTAAAGTACTAATATATGCTGCGCCGGGCAGCTGCAAGCCATTTTGTTTTCCTTAAATTGAATTTCAAAAAATTTTAGCGCCTTCGTACGCGGACCACCCTCTCATTTTGACGTCATTACTTCAACGCTGCATGCCTACCTTAGCAGAAGTGTGGTCAAGAGCGAAACGGTGATACTCCAGCGCTCAAATCGTTGCTGTCAGTTCCTAAAAGCTTGCATAGCTCAATATATTGTTAGATGACAACGGAGCTTCCATTTTTTAGGCACCATCCCCATAAATATGGAGCTGGTGCAAAAAAAGCCTAATTTCTGGTGGCGGGGAGATTGTGACGTCATCATACATGCTGCACGAGGTTTTGACTGGTCTCGGTTTTGATTGAACGCATTGTTCATTCGGTTCTTGAAAATGATTTGTAAGTTTCTTAGCAAATTCAATCACCCTACCTGCCACAGGTCTAACAGTGCCATTTCGAAAGAGCGATATCGGAATATCGTGAAAAAACCGCCGGGTTGCTCCTTTAAGCGCAATGCATGTAGTCTGAAAAAAAAAAAACATGGATGGCATCACAACTTTCCCCATCATCTACTAATCAAAATTCTCTGTTACTTGCGTTAGTGAAATATGGCTCTGCGCATTTCACAAGAACTTGTAACAGCCTTCCTTCGTGCTCCCGCTGAATACTGCCACCGCGATAGCAGTAATCATGGTGGTGCGGTTATTTTTGTATCCTCCGAGTTTCGTTTCTCTAGGCGATTGGATTCGACACTGAATGTGGCGATCTTTGAATGTCTTTAGTTCGAATTTCATGATTCGTTGGTTTCACAGGATAAGAAAAACCTAATAGTTGGTTGCATCTATCGCTCACCTTCATCCTGCGGAAGTGCATTTTCCTCAGGCCTTGGTGATTTGCTGTGCACATAAATTGTCATGCGAGCAGAAAAATGTTATTATCATGCGCGATATTAATATTATTCTTGTAGATACATCCAAATGACCTAGTTAACGATTGCGTTGGCTGCCTAAATGGCTTCGGGTACGAAAACCTAATTGCGATTCCGACTTGCTGTAACAAAAATACATTGAGTACGCTTATTGACCACGCATTGTCTAACCTTCTTAATAATCCTGATTATGGTGTTGCGTAAGCTTCTATTACTGATCACTATCCAACATTCGTGCGTTTACTATCTACTTCTGGTGCTACCGATACAATCTTTATCAGAAAAAGTTTAAGTCATCCATGTTTATTGAAATAGTTTCCGCGACAGACTGGCGTCCAGTAATGGCATGCGATAACACTGAAACTGCTTATATTATATTTTCAAAAAATAATCAGTAATGCTATTGCAGATTCCACCGCAATAATGAACAGTAAAAAAAAACGTTTTCAAATCTTGGTAACCCATTGTTTCCTAACAGTTCGCTAAATTGTCTGCAAAGAAAAAAAAAAGATAATCTTTAGAGAGAAACGAAAAAAAAAAACAACCATTCAACACTGCACTTCGCGAAACGTACAAGAAATATTGTTATTATGAAAACTTCTCAAACATTCTAAAACCAGGTACTATGAAAATGAAGTCAAATCTGCCGGGAATTGTGTAAAGAAGCAATGGAAAGTGTTAAACTCTTTTTTAGGTAGATCCCATCATAATGCCAAAATAAGCATGATACGTCGGGAGATCTTCTTGATAACCGTTAGATACTGCAAACTCTTTCATAAAATTCTTTTGTGCAATAAGCATGTGACGCTCCACTGACCTAGACTCACCCACGTGTGCCTCATAGCTTTCTTTTTTTCATCCCACGACACCTGAAGAAATAGTCACAAACATGTCTGATCTAAAAAATACAGGGCCTGATCTTGAAAATTTCACCACGTCTCTCATAAAAATGATAACATGCTTAATATCAGGAGAATATTGTCACATAGCCAACCTTATCTTTAGCACAGGTATTTTTCCAAGTTCTTTAAGGAAGGCTAAAATAATCCATGTTTTCTAGAAGGGAGATAAGCGTCAGACATCTAACTAGCGCCCAATAGCTATACTCGGATTCTTTAGTAAAGTCGTGGAAAAACTATCGTAATGCGCTTGTCAAGTGATTTTTCGCAATTTCATATCGTATCCTGTAAACAATTTGGGTTTAGGGAGGGATACTCAACTGCCTTAGCAGTAATATTTTTAACAGATAAATTCGGCAGGCAAGTGATACTGGAAATTATGCTGGTGCATTATGTAGTGGTCTTTCCAAAGCATCCGATTCACTCGTTCATAACATTCTTTTTGCTAAATCAGATTCCATTGGTGTAATAGGGCCGGTACTAAGATTATTACGCAAGTATTTGAAAGATAAAGAGCACATTGTAGCAATATCGAGAACTTACACACTAAAACAACAAACATTAGAATACCACAAGGATCTATATTAGGCCATTTCTTGTTTTTAATGTACATTAACGACCTCTCGCAGTGCCTAAAATCATCGGGCTGTATTCTTTACGCTGATGACGGTACTATTTTCTCCTCAGATAAAACGTTTGATTCATTAATGTGAAGATTAGCCACGACGCGGCAATCGTAACTTGGTGTCGACAAAATAGACTACACATCAATGCTACAAAATCTAACTTGATCATCTTCTCTACTAAATAAATGCTTATTTCCTATGCTTCCAACACACATCTTCTTACTGACAGCGTGACTGAATGAACCAACAAACATTGAAGCATAGGAAAGCATAGGGGAAGTTATTCAAGTTCCTAATTATGGTATTGCAATTTTGGGGTAATTGCCCCGTTGTGTCTAGCTCAGCTGGAAATCAATCTGACAATGTCTAACATTCAGAAAAAAAAGCCAATCTATCATCACCAGCGCCTAAACAGCTCACGTTACTTCTACGTACCGGCACACTACGCTTATGATCATGCTGTGGACAATCAAGTACCCATACCATTGTCAAAAAACGGACGTGGCACGGAGGATCCATTTGCTTGCTCGCAAATGCATTTTGTCTCAGTGAGGTGACAAATATTTCAGGAATTCTCGACTGTACTCTCTTGATACGACGTTAAGCCTTCGAGTCCCACCTAAGATTTCTAGCTGAGAAGCCACGCTTTTTTATCGACTATGGTTGGGCGTAGAGTTCACCAAGAGTTATGCGCTTTCGCTCTACACTCCGCCCATGTGACCAGTCGGATACTTTACCGCGCTGCCGTTGATACATTCATCAGAGACCCAATATGAACGCCTAGAGGTGCTAAATCGGAAAGGCATTCGCTTGGCCTTAGGAATTCCACAAGCGGCCTCAAACAAGAAAGTGTTATTCGAGAGTCAATCACTACCATTACGCCTTTTGGCCTCTCAAGCTCTTCTGACGCAACTCCTAAGACTGAGCGAGTCCTCACCTGGGAAAACCCTAATCAGAAGACTCAGAAATAGACACAAGTCTCACTTCTATGCCGCTCTCAGTACTCTAGAGAGGCTTGGTGCCAAGAGTCCCAAACGAAGGCAATGAAGTGACCCTCCTTGGATGTTCGAAGACGTCTCCTACGAACTGTGCATTCCTGGGCTGAAATCCAAGTGATCAACCTCTCTTTCTGAAACATGCTACCGGGTACTTGAGTATTTGTATGATAAATACAACGGCTATCTACATGTATACACGGATGGATCTGTTAGTATGGACACAAACAGCTGCTCTACGGCATATTGGATTCCATCTGCTTGTTATGCATGGTCTGGACGTTTGGACAACGTAGTCTCTTTAACGGTTGCAGAGAGAGCTGCAATTGCTGCTGCACTACGCAAACTGAAGAATGGACCCGCAAATCAAGCCGTCATTCTCTCAGACTCTAAGTCGGCAATTCAACAACTCTCTCGTGGAACTCCTCGAAACAAGTTCTGCCGACAATCATTGGTATCACTGAAAAAAGCGGCCCAAAGAGGAATAGGATAACTTTCCAGTGGATACTTTCGCATGTTGGTATCAACGGCAACGAAAGAGCAGATGCCCTGGCCAACGCAGCGCTTTCAAGACAACCGACGATAAGAGCTCCTATTAATCAGACATCAGCAAAACAATCAATTCGAGATGATTTCCGTTCTTTGTGGAAGCCACCACACCAGCCTTGTGTGACAGAAGGACTTAGCCGCAGCGACTCAACTCTACTGTACCGAGTCAGAAAGGGGTCAGCATGCACTCCCGCATGGTCTTTTAAAGTTAGGGGCGCTGCTTCGCCATTGTGCACGGAGTGCAATGAACTGGGAGACATTGACCACTACATCTGGTCCTGCAAGCGCTTTTGCACCGAGAGAAAAGCACTCATGGACAACATGCGGAAAAGAGGGTTTCCACATGGGAACACTGAACAAATGGTATTTCTGGAAGGTACGCGGTCGGTTCGCAAGAGGGTGTCAGTTCTGCTTGTAGCATTTCTTCAAGAGACAGGGTTGAGTGACACGTGGTGGCTCATGCGACAAGTCACTGAGACGCTCGGGCGGAGCAATTGCCGGCCACGTCTGCAAGGCTAACACCACCTGTAGCCACAACACCACCACTACTACTACTACTACTACTACTACTACTATCATGCGTTTCGCATAGGATGGCCAACAAGGCAGCCTGTGAGCACTGCAATAGGGCACATTTTGTGTGACTGCCCACAGTACAACGCAGAGAGGCAATCCCTTTGCTATGCACTCAACCAACTGGACGACCGACCACTGTCGGATGAAACAATTCTGCGACATCGCCTGGACCTCACGTCGCAGAAGAAGGCCATGAAAGCGCTACTGCACTTGTTGAGATCTATCGGCCTTCGTGCACGTCTCTAACTGCAAAGTGCTCTCTCTCTCTCTCTCTCTGTGTGTGTGTGTGTGTGTGTGTGTGTGTGTGTGTGTGTGCGCGCGCGCGCGCGCGCAAACGGGAGACTAATATCTGGTTAATCCCGTCACTTTTCATCTCTCTCTCTTTTGCTTTATCCTCAGCGACTTGGTTCCACTTTATGCCTGCGAAATTCTTGATTTGATCGCTCCATCTAACCTTTTGCCTGCCTATGTTGCGATAATAAGGTCCACTTGAAAAGATGGTGAATGACCTCCGACAATGAAAGCAAACGGATGTAATTGGTGTAGCACTGAACACCAGTATTGTAAGCGAACAAGACTAATGCGCATTTCATCGTGCATTAATTGCACTTTATTAAGAAATGATGGTTGTTTCAATTCATTTCCATCATAGAAACATGCCTCTTCTTGATATTATGTGCTTCACTTCTTGCGGAATCCGATTCCTCCAGTTCCTCCGACGCCACCACCAAGAGCTGCAGCTTCGTTGATGAGTACAGCTGAAGGAGATAAAAATGGAATACGTTTTAGACTTTTAGCCCGTAACCACCAAACTAAAATTTTCACGTTTTGAACATCTAAACTTTTGTCGAGGCATCTCCGATAGCCAACAAGAAGCTCAAAATGACTTATTTCCGCAGCGGATGAGAAATTGGTGTTCCACTATTAGGACGCCAGGTTTCAGGGCATCCTAATAATAATTAATGGAGTTTTACGCCCCTAAACCATGATATGATTATGAAAGACGCCTTAGTGGAGCGCTCCGGAAACTTGAGGGCATCCAAGATCTGATTCGGCATTTTTGAAATAGTGCCATAGAGCCTGTGATGTTTTAAAATAATATTATTAAACATAGTGCATCAAGTTTTACATTAAGAGCATTCGCCCTCAAGTTGCACCGAATATCATCGAGATCCGCCACAAAGCTACCCTCGAGTAGCATTGTCACAGAGATTTAATTGTTGAATTCAATTGCGTTCTGGAAAGAACCGTTTAATAGAATACTTGGCGAAAACGCCCTAACTTTCTAAGGGAAACTAACTAACTAAGGGAAAAATTAGCTACTACTACTTCAAGGTAGATTCGAGGTAGATGAAAATTCGAGGTAGGCGCAAATCAAGAAATAAGAAAGAAACCTTCGGCGACCCGGTAATCTTGCCTGGGACCCCTTGCTCCTGAGCGCGATGCGCTACGCTCTGTGACACCCCGCATATGTCCTCTTGTCTTCTTCATCTTGAGGTGGGTGCCGCGCTACACAAAACACAGGCGAAACAGAAGACGCTCGGGTGAGTCTTCTTCTTTGTCCGTGTTTCGTGTGGCGCTGCACTCACCTCATGATGAACCATTACCAACTAGCTCAAGTCTCACCTTAATGGTGCCATCTTCATAGGCGAGCTTTAATGGCGCGTCTATGTCAAATGGCGCAAGACGATGAGCGAGGCCACACAGTAACGCAAGTAACTCGCACTTTATGCCAAGTGGTGTCTTGACAATTACGCGGCTGGCGACTGAAGAGCATAGCAAGCGGAAGACAGCGCGTTGAAAACGGGACCAAGCATGGATATCACGTTCAACTCTTAAGGCCAAGCTTAAAGGTCCCCCAATATTTAGGTTAATTTAACTTAACAAATGTAGAATTGCTTCAGGTAAAAGCAACCGCACGTGATACATAACGCTTACTGGCGCTATAAAAGAAAGAATCATGACAATCACTGAAATTCTAGTACAAAAAAATGGCAGTATAGCTGCCTTCGCTCTCGTGCTTAGACAGCCCAAGAAAGACTGTGGTCTCTAATAGTCCATGCAAAGAGCGCATGACTACAATCGTGCACTTAGATGCCTGGTTACCGCAGTAAAGAATAAGAAATCCGAGCAAATTACGGAGGCTCATTCATTGATTGTGGCTCGGTTAAGGAAAGGGCGCTAAGTTCTGCAGCCCATTTCGGAAGCACGGCTAAGCGTCCGCGGCGGTAGGGGAAAGAGACTGAAAGAGACAGAGGGGAGAGAAAAGCCGTAGTGGAGGGCTCCGGAAATTTTGACCTCCTGTGCGTCTTTAAAGCGCACTGACAACGCACAGTACGAGTACATGGGCCTCTGACATTTTCACCTCCGTCGAAAATGCGACCGCCGCGGCTGGGATAGAACCCGCGTTTTTAGGGGCGAAGCTCCTTAGGGTGTGGGTCCTTCCCTCCTCTGTAGTAGTAGTAGTAGTAGTAGTAGTAGTAGTAGTAGTAGTAGTAGTAGTAGTAGTCGCATGTATGTAGCCACCTCGCGCCGCCGGGAGGCTCGCGCTCGCCCTGGGCGCGTGCCTCCCGGCGCGCGCTCTTCATTCTGCTGTCTTGTGAGAGAGAGAGAGACAGAGAGAGAGAGCGAAAGGCGCGCGTTGACTATGGAAACGCTCTTTCTTCGATGAACGCTGTACCACCTCGCAAAGAAGGAGAACGCGCCCTCACCCGCGAGAGAAAACGTTGGCGCAGGCAGCGTCTTCTAGCGAATTTCTTGATTGAAAAAAAAATTGGCAGATCCCACGTGCAGTGGGAATCAAGGAAATGCGAAGCACGCATAAGGAACGTAAAATGGATTTGCAGTGTTGTCTCGCTATACCGAGATTGGTACATATGAAGTTAACGAAACGGCCGCAAGAGCACCATGACTGTGGCATGTAAACCATGCCGCTCAAACACGCATGTCATGATTCTAACGTTATGACCTGTCAAATACGTTCGTGATGCAGTCGTGTTATGCCATAGCAATTTTGGTATACATCCCTTTAAGGAAACGAGTGGCATGTAGATCATGCCGCTAATGATATGCATATCACGATTTTCATGTTATGACCTGTCGTTTATTATCGTCATGCAGTCTTGTTGTGCCAAACCAATCTTCGCATAGGCTCCGTGCAGTCGAGTTTTCCATGTGCGACATCAGCGCCAGAATGCACTGCGTGGCGCAGAGAAGAAGCAAAATTGGGCAGACTGTGACAGGGAAATACGCGAACGCGATGCGCGTCTCCAACTCTATAGCAGCAGCGACTCTATAGCAGCAGCGTCCCACCTTCTTTCGTTTTATTTCCTTTGAGACGCGCGCTCCAAACCTGCGGCAAACTGTTCCAAAGGGTGACGCCGCTAGCGTTCGTGTGGTTCGCAGCACACCCGGAAAGCAGCGAAGAAACGCGCGCGTCGCTGTCGCCTCGGTTTCCACCGTGCGCAACTGAGCCGTCCGACGAGAGCTACGTAGCGCCATCTGGTCAGTAGACGGAGCCCATACATCCCACTAACGAAACGGCAGTATAGCGCCAGGACCATGGCATGTAAATCATGCCGATCATGACACGCGTGTCATGATTCTAATGTTATGACCTGTCATTTACGTTCGTCATGCTGTCGTGTTGTGGCATAGCAATTTTGGTATACATCCCATTAACGAAACACCTGGCATGTAAATCATGCCGCCCATGACATGCATGTTATGCTTTTCATGCTATGACCTGTCATTTATGTTCGTCATGCAGTCATATTGTTGTATACCAATTTTCCTACACATCCCGTTATCGAAACGCGTGGCATGTAAATCATGTCGCCCATGACATGCATGTCATGCTTTTCACGTTGTGACCTGTCAGTCATGTTCGCAATGCAGTCATGTCGTGGCATACCAATTTTCGTATACATCCAATTAACGAAACGGCCAGGAGAGCACCAAGACCGTCGCATGTAAATCATGTCACTGATGACATGCATGTCATGATTTTCGTGTGATGACCTGTCATTTATGTTTGTGATGCAGTCATGTTGTGACATGCCAATTTGCGTATACGTCCCATTAACGAAACGCGTGGCATGTAAATCATGTCATTCATGACATGCATGTCATGATTTTCATGTTATGACCTGCCATTTATGTTCGCCATGCAGTCATATTGTGGCATACCAACTTTTGTATACATCCCATTAACGAGACGACCAGGAGAGCAGCAAGACTGTGACATGTAAATCATGCCGCTCATGACATGCATGTCATGATTTTCATGTTATGACCTGCCATTTATGTTCGTCAGGCAGTCATGTTGTGCCATACCAATTTTCGCATACATCCCATTAGCGAAACGGCCAGGAGAGCCCTAAGACCGTGGCATGTAAATCATGCCGCTCATGACATGCATATCATGATTTTCATGTTATGACCTGTCATTTATGTTCGTCATGTAGTCATGATATGGCATACCAATTTTCGTAAACATCCGATTAGCGAAACGGCCAGGAGAGCACAAAATCGTAGGCGGCTAGGTAGATAGATAGATAGATAGATAGATAGATAGATAGATAGATAGATAGATAGATAGATAGATAGATACGCTCAAACTCGCCGAAGTTCGCTAAGAAATGCTTCGTATTTAATATCGACTGCTCGCACTGGAGAACCGTTCACCGGCCACCCATATATATATATATATATAAGCACTGGATCTTCACTTGCAATGAAGTGCCGGCGGGAGATTTCACTTGTGCGTAGTTGAACCATAAGGATTCGTAGCGTGCGCGTTAACTAAATTAATCCGGAACTCGGCACGATCTACGATGAACCTCCGGAGCTTCGCCCACTCATCATCATTCACTCCGTGGATATGCTGTGGATTTTTTTTTTTTTTTGGGTGGCCGCCGAGAACTATGACCACTACACCATCGCGGCGGACATGGAAGGAACGAGGGCACAGCACTAAACGGTGGACATTGCATTAGTTTCATAATATTTGCCTCGTGGTCAATATTGCGAGTGCAGTAAGTGCGACTACATTACGGCAGAGCTTCTCTCACAGAATGATTGTCACCATTGAATGTCAATGCTACCACATCAAATTTAATTAGACGAACAGAATGCAGTAGGAAAGCATACCTAATGCGACGGCAACCCACATAATGGCGTTTGCGGCGTTCATGTTGAATCGGGCTGAAAAAAAAAAAGAACACGTGTGTCACAGCGGCACCATTCAAACAGTGCACAAATAATAGAGCCTTGAATGGCTGATAGGAGTATGTAGTACACTGAAACCTTAAATGGCTTCCTCCAACGACAGAAGAACATTTCAGGTATTTCACTGTTATTTAGCGACATTGAAATCTGGTTTTTGTGGTACGGCTATGGTTAGTAAAGACAGATCTAAACAGCAATAAGCATTCCAAAGTGAGGAGTCAGAGTGAACTAAGAACAGCTGTGAAGCTTTCCTCCAACGCGCTAATTAATGTTGATGAGTGCCTTGGCGTTATGCATACATTAAACACAGGAAATGTTGCTAATATTCTGTATCAAATTGAAAAAAAAATGCCAGTGTTTAAGCGATGCACTGCAATTTGGCCCATAAGATTGTTAAGAAAAGTCCCATCCTGAATGTTGATACTGGAAAAACTACTCTTCGACATTCTACATCATTGTAGTACAGTGTAATACGATTTGTCTTTAATAAATTGTGATGCCTCGAAACACAACTTTTTGAATAATATATGTCGAAACATTCCTGAAAACTTTATCCTCTCTGATACTCGACATGGCTTTGTCCGCCCCGCCACGGTGGTCTAGTGGTTATGACACTCGGCTGCAGATCCGAGGGTCGCGGGATCGAATCCCGGCCGCGGCGGCTGCATTTCATTGGAGGCGAAATGTTGGGGACCGTGTGCTGTGCGATGGCGGTGCACGTTAAAGAACCCCAGGTGGTCGAAATTTTCGGAGACCTTCACTACGGCGTCTCTCATAATCAGACCTGGTTTTGGGACGTTAAACCCCACAAATCAATCATCATCTTATTTGGGCAATTATAAATGAAAGCAACCCGCCAACGTTTTCAGATTCAGCCCAACACTTTCTTTCATTTGACCAATTGCTTCAATTTCTAGTAGCTACCGCTAGGCAATAATATACTCACCGAGGTAATACGCTGAAACCTCAGAGGAAGGCTCCTTTGCAAAGGTCCTCTCACCAGCCGTTTTTATATACTGCTTCTGGCCATCCCCTCGACCAATTTCAGGAAATCATCCGAGAAGTGATCTCCATTATTTTAGATGAAGAGTACTGTTTGACGTGCAATTTTCGTGCTTGACATGTCCCAGAGAGATTCCAAACTGGTCACAGCAGGGGTAGAGCAGTTTCGTGGATATATTTGGAAGCGCAATCAGATAGCGCTAATTGAAATTTCAGTTCCTTTAAAGTTGAGTTTCGCCCAAAAAATGTCCGCAAAAACAGATGTCAACGTGATCATATTTCCCCGTGCTCACTGAGCTCTACTTCAGCCCTCGTTCGTTCTTGTGATCCTATGGTCTAGCAGCATAGTTCTTGAGGACTGGTTGTCTAATTTACGCATACCTTAGGCGCTGTTGACTTCCATTGAAACGTTCAGAGTTTTGACAGCAGATAACGCACATAAAACGAACCTTGAACGAAACAAATAAAAGATCACGAAGAGTACACCTGTACACACAGTGGTGTATCAGAGTGTAAACAATGCAACTATTTGCCAAGTGAAGCGGTATTAGTATCATGTATTATAGACACAAACAAAATGCCCTAAAATAGGTTTATGACAGCATAATAAACGTTGTTGCAGACGCGCCACGAGGCAAGAAAACTCATTTTCTGAATCTTCAGAGCCTAAATTTCATGTATGCCTTCTTAGCTGCTCGATATTTTGCCTGAAATTTGTCCTGTGCATGATTTACAATAATAAAGCACAATGTTTCCTTAGGAATAATAGACAAAGCACATATCGGTAGCCGAGTGTCAAAACCCCTCATCGTAGATGAGTTCACTATGAATTCACGTGCATGTGAGTAGTTTTGATATTCGCAAGTAGTATACGTGGCTAACGCCCCTTTTTGCACCATCTGGGGTAGTAGGAATAGACTTGGAACAGAAAAGATCCAGCAGATCCCTGAAATGAGCGAGCGGAAATTGTGTATGCGCCCATAGTTAGCAACGGATATAGACGGGGCAGCCGTCTGCACCATCGTAATGTTTGCGGCCGCTATACACCTTTTCAGTAAAGGCTCCCTGGGCGCCGCCATAACCCCCGCTGGGCTGTGCAACATATGCGTGACCCCCCAAAAGAGCCCTGCCGAGGATTTGTAGTAGCAATTTTGGCGAGTTGGAAGGTATTTATTAATAAACAGCGCACATAGGCAAAGTGAAACTGAACGAAACAGACAACACGAACCTTTTTACTGCTGTGAACAGCCCAATATGGCGGTGCTCCATGCCACCTGTGAAAAAGTTTATAGTTGCTAAGGATTGCTCGAGCACTCGGTATTCGGGGCCAATTTTCGCCATGATTTACCACTTATAACAACCCCATATAAGGGAACGACTCATTTTTTCTGCGTTACCTGACGATGCAAAAATATACTCACCT